>WSYH01003569.1:19070-48057 GCA_036426205.1 Ascaphus truei | reverse complement strand
GGGGGTCCCCCGACCTGAAACCAACGCGGTTCAGCTCCGGAGACCCCCTGCACATCTACACTATACATAAAAATGTATTTCAAATATATTTATTTATAGTCATTTATTTATTTATTTATTTAGATTTATTTATTTATTTTTTGGCGGCTGCTGTGTGTGAGTTTTTTTTATTGTGGGTAGCGGGAGTGGGTGAAGGGGGTATTAGCCCCAACGGTGGCTGTTTAGGGCTTGCGGGGGGGTAGCGGGAGGGCTTAACCCCTTCATGACCATAGCGGTATTAACTGCTACGGCCGTGAAGGGGTTAAGTGCACCTGCAACCCCCCCCCCCCCCGCAAGTTCTAAACTCACACCAAGGGCCAAATACCCCCCTCACCCACCCCTGCTACCCACAATAAAGTGGGCACGGTGAGTTAACCCTTTCATTGCCTTAGAGGCTATACGCTAAGGTAATGAAGCAGCATTTCTGTATTTTTTTTTTTTTTTCAACTTTCTTTTTATTATTTTCAAGTATAAATCATACGAACACATTACATTGCGTTGTCCTGGTGGACAGATTCAACATCAGACATACAACATTTAACAGACAGAGGGAAGGGAAGACGTCATTATTGAATTTCTATTGGAGTGCCAGTGATTTTTTATCACATATATATATATACATATATGTATTTTCACGCTCACTGAGTCCATCCCTAAGCTGATAAATCAATTGGGGTGACTTCACCCCATTGGTCACCAGTTAAGATGAATTACCTTCCTTAATTCATACTCTCCCTCATATTGTGCTCCCCCATCTTTCTGTGTTCCATTTCTTCAGCCATGAGACACCTTAGAGTTCATTTATTTAAATAAGGCTTTAATCTATTCCAGCCCCGAAGGTGCCTTATGGCAGAACACTGCTTAGTAAATATGGCCCACTGTCTTTAGCCTTTATAAGATTAGATGTAGTAACTCAAGTCACCAGATCACTTTGTTCTATTACTTTCTCTCTGCATCTGTTTTATTTGCTGTGCTTCACCTTTTTTTTACTAGTGTGTCAGTAAACATGTGTTTTATTTAATCTCACCTGGCTTCAGTAACTCATAGCCCTCAGTACAAATTATTACTTTGTGTTTGAAGTCATTTGAAGGTTACAATAAAGAAAATATATATCCCTTGGAGCTATGCAAGTAGATAGTGGTGCACTGCTAACTATTATGGTTTGGCTCACACTACTAAAACTGCTGCCTAGATAAGCAGAGGTTATGGTTCGAGTCCTGTTGGGTCTGAAACTAGTACGCTATTACATTGACTAGGGGCCTAAGGCTTATGATTACTAAATATTTGCAATGGAAAGTCTTTTAGGTGTGGGATAGGACTCATTTATATATACTTTGCATAGGTATTTGCATACCTTGCAGGATCTTACAGGTGTGCTCCTTTTTCAGCACAGGCATCTCTCCCTAGTTTATTTGGAGGGAGGTTTGAGGGGATTTCTATATACACAACTGAAGTCGTAGCTTAACGGAACTGGCCAATTTGAGGTGGATTCAAATTTTCCAAAAAAATTGCACATCTCTACAAGCAACTATGCAAATTAAAGTTAAGAACAAAAGAATGACATGAACCACAAAATGGATTAAATCTGAGGCATTACAAGTCGGTTACTTCTAAAGGACTATCATTAAATGTCATTATGTGAAACACAAAACGTAGTATGTCACCTTTCATACCTGCAAATCTACAGTTTCATAAATATTTAATGACTAATCCAATTAAATCTAAATAGTGATCTCAAAATACACTTGCTCACATTTCTAACAGCAACAAGTTTTCATTACTTCAGTATATTTTATGCTAATTATTTTGTGTGGAAACACAATAATAACACAAAAAATAATTATAAAATTATTATGATTAGGAAACAGAGCATGAAAGCAAATTTTGCTATGTAGCAAGCATTGTCCTCATCATGAGTTTTATATCAGTGGAGGAGACTGGCACATCATACAGTATGTACATACAGTACAACACCTCTTACTTCACAAGTAGAGACCTGTTGATTTTTAAACACAGTAGGTTTATTGGTGGATAGCTTTTATAGTTATATAGATGGAGCCTCACATATATTCATCTATGCATGGCTAATCTTTATAATATATAGGGTAACCTAATGACCCAACACTGATGTACCCTAACACTATTTATATGCCATATGAGCCATTAAACAAACATCTCCATCCTCTTATCTTCTATATACTTAATCATATGAACCCAACAGCAGGTTATTCTGAAATAATCTACTTTTTTTACAGTAAAATTTATTTCGTTTGGTGTTCAATTGTGCTGCTTATTTTTGGACGAAGTTCTTCTGTTAGATGTTGCATGTGAGGGAAGACATACTGCATGCGATAACAGGTTTTGCATAGCATGCCATAGTATGTAGTTTTTCTCAAAGTAAATTCAAGGCTTGGGGAAAATGAATACTTCAACAGCATCCTCAAAAACTAGAGGCAATTGCACAGGAGCATATGCAGTGTTGAACCAGAAATAACAAAGCAATGAATCCAAATTTAAAATACTTTATTCCGCAGGAACAATTATACATCATTAACTGTAAGATAATAATGTCATTGCTAAGCAACATATTTTTGTTCCAGACTGCTGTACCACACCAGGGAGTAGACAGCTCACATTAGCAACTGATTTAAATATATGTCATGTACTGCATCCAGAGATCCTTAGATATCAATTATTGTGAAAAACAGTGGAGTAGTTCAGCCTTGAAAACACAACTGATTCATTTCTATGGAGATTTGTATTTTTAAGGAAATTTTCAGCCAAATGACAACACTAGCAGGCTACTCAATCAGTTTTCGCTTACTCTGCTATTACTGAGGACACAACGTTTAGTAACATTAAGTTTGTAAATTCAAAAACATTGTATAGTGAGGGTCATCCAATATATATTTTCTCTTTGGGCAAAAAGTGACAATGCTTGGTTGATATAAAGATTTATAAAGACATATGGGCACATACTGTATATTCCATTCAGTGTTATGCCATAAGAAAGCTTGTACCTCTAGAAGACATCTTATGACCCTGTCAAGTGAATGGACCATAAAACCCATAGTGTGTACAAGTGTAACCATTTTTCTTAACGATTCAATGGTAAAAAAGGTATTGCAATTAATAATACAGAAACTTTATTCTGATGTATCTATACTTGTTTGACTACCCTTTTGTAGAAGAGCTGAGGCTGTTGTCTACAAATTCCCATTATAGAAAAGAAGAGTGTCGGAGAAGGAGAAGAAGACGAGTGTCTATTTTTCGGCTTCCACCTTTTTTAGAAACATGGAAAGAAAAGCTTACATTTACTGTCCTGGGGCTTACACTGTTACCATCAGCAATTTGAGTGATTGAGAAATTCTCTCCTGGATACTGTCTATTTCCACCCACCATGCCTTCACTGTACAAGCTTAAGCGATTCCCACCTTTAATATATAACTGAGCAGCAGGAAAGTCCCCAAAAAGTCGTATGTCCCCCACTGCCAAGTTAAAGAACAGAAAACCTAAGTAGAGTGATGATTATACTGCTGCCCTTCCTTTAGGCATATTTAAAAATATGTATTAATATTAAGCACATAAATGTATATGATTAACAATTAAACATTGAAAAGAACAATGAATCAGCAAATGATGCAGGACCCATCCTATATTTAATTAAGCTCTTATTGAGGAAATTTAAATTGGACCAATTACTCACAAATGTGAATGTCATCTCTGACAACAAAAATGTAACCAGAACCAGCAGTCACCAATCTCTTGCCATAGTCTCCATTGGTGATCCAGCCCCGCACCATCACCACAGGGTCTGTCAGACCAGCACCAAAAATAATGTATCCAGCAGTACAGCAGCGGCAGCTTTTATTCTTACAAATCACCGGCTTATTTATTTTTTGGGCGGCTGCTGTGCGTGAGTTTTTTTTATTGTGGGTAGCGGGGGTGGGTGAAGGGGGTATTAGCCCCAACTGTGGTTGTTTTTAGTGCTGCCTATGTCGGGGGGTAGCGGTAGGGTTTAACCCTTCATGACTGTAGTGTTTTACTGCTACGGTCGTGAAGGGGTTAAGTACCCGCAAACCCCCCGCAAGGTTCTAAACTCACACCAAGGGCCAAATACCCCATTCACCCACCCCCGCTACCCACAATAAGCGGGCACCAGTGGGTTACAACCCCTTTCATTGCCTTAGCGGCTATCAGCTATGGTAATAAGCAGCATTTCTGTATTTTTTAATACTATTGTGCAGAGCAGGGGGTCCCCTGAGCATTAATTTCTGGCTCAGGAACCCCCTGCTCACTGTACAATATATTCAAAATAAGAAGCTGCTTTCGTTCCCATAGCACATAGCTGCTAAGTAAGGACGAGTGTTTATTTATATATGTGTTTTTATTTATACTGTACATGTGCAGAGGGTCTCCGGAGTAGAAACGTTTGGTTTTAGGTCCGGGACCCCCTGCTCCCTCCCCCGAGATACAGGCCCCTTTAGGGGTGCTGGTATCCCTCTGCTTTGTTTACATGCGCGGTCACTATTGGACCTTTAAATGCAGAGGGATACCGGGCCACCTTCATAAGGGGCGGTATCTCTGGGAGCAGGGGTCCCCGGACCTGAACACCAACGCGTTTTCACTATGAATAAAATGTATTTTAAATAATTTTTAATGTGCCGATGTTTGCGCAGAGAGAGCAGCGGTTCTCTCTCTGCTGCAACACATCTCACTGGGGACAGCCTATAGTATCATTGAATGTGCATATAATACTGTAAATGTGTATGTAGGGGTTATAGGGGTTGTTGTTATACAGTATATACTGTATATATACAGTATATACTGCATTACAATTCATGAATTTCTCGGCTTCAAAGACAACAGCTCGCAGGGACCCCCTGCTTCCTGAGTTACAGGCCCTGGTATTTAAATCCCCTGGTTATTTCACACGGACGCTTTAAAAATGGTGGCGGTACTGGCACCCGATGCCCCATACAAGGACCTGTAACTCGGGATTCAGGGGGTCCCTGAGGCTGAAATCAAAGCAGTTCAGCTCAGGGACCCCCTGCTTCCCAAATCATAGGCCCTGGTATGGGGCATCGGGTGCCGGTACGCCACCATTTTTAAAGGGTCCGCGTGATGTAACCGGGTGATTAAATTACCAGGGACTGTAACTCAGGAAGCAGGGGGTCCCCGAGGCTGAAATCAAAGCAGTTCATCTCAGGAGACCCCTGCTCCTATACACTATTAATACACATTACTGTGGATATCAGCTAAGGCAATGAAGGGGTTAAACACCAGTGCCAGGTTTATTGTGGGTAGCGGGGGGGTGTTAAGGTGTTATTTGGCCCTTTATTGGTGCTTAGGCCTTGCGAGGGGGTTGCGGGTGGACTTAACCCCTTCATTTCCTTAGTGGTTAATCCCGCTAAGGTAATAAAGGGGTTAACCCCACCAGCTACCCACCCGGTAGGCCTAAACACCCATCCTTGGGGCTAATACCCCCTTCACCCACCCCACTACCCACAATAAACACAAATACACACAACAGCCCTACTACCCACCTCCTAGGCCCCCAATAAACATTACAATATCTAATACACAACGATATACAACCTACCCACCCCCTGTGCCCACCAATAAACCATTATTTATAGTTTTACTCACAGGATTAATACCACACACAAGCGGGGCTCCCCGGGTGTTCCCAATGGGTGTCCACAGGCCCCACAGTGCACCCCGGGTGCCTGGGGGCCTTCTGGTGTTCCCACTTGGCTGCGTGGCTTCCATGTGGTCCTCGCAGGTCCCTGCAGGCCCCAATGGGGTCCATGGGTGGCCCCCACGGATGTCTGGGGATCCACGGGTCATCCCGACAGGTGTCTGGGGGCCCTCGGGTGGTTCCCACATGGGTCTTGGGGCCCTCGGCTGGTCCCGTGGGTGGGGCCCCCGGTTCCTCCCTGCAGGTGTCCGTGGGTCCTCCGGTGGTCCCCATGGTTGTTCGAGGGTCCTCGGATGGTCCCCTGCGGGTCATCGGGTGGTCCCGGTGGGCATCCGGGGGTCCTTGGCTGGTACCTGTGGGTACCCGCTGGCATGCTGTACCATTTCTGTATTTAGAAAAACAAAAACATGGCCTACATATCAATCAATACACCCCACCACCACCAAACACATACAGTACAGTAATGGGCAAAATAACTATTATCCAGCTATGGATAATAGCATATTTGCCAATTATTGAACACAAAGCTTGTCACGCAGCATAAATAAAGTAAATAAAAACCATTCTACTTACCCCTGCCAATGTGAATCGCGTCCTTACTTGCTTACTGCAGAACCATGCCCTCCGTTGCCAGAAAAAAAACCTTAGCAAAATACATTCTAATGGCCCGTAACCCCTTAGTCACCTTAGCGGTTAATAACCGCAACAGTAATTAAGGGGTTAACCCACACTGTCCCACTACCCAACCAGGAGGCCTAACCACCTACCCCAGACCCATTAACTACCCTGTACCCATTGAGTGGCATAGTGGTACATCATACCCATATAATAATATGGGCATGAAAAGCCACTATAGCTCTCAATGGGCACACTAATCAAAATACATGAATACAGAAAGACACAATAATAAAACATACAAAAACACTTAAACATCCCAATTCACTACATAAAAACACTAGCCAACAAATGCAATTAATAAAAGCACTAACCAACACAACAATGAATTAATTGAACCATTAACCAACAAAGTAATTAATTAATAAAACAACTCGGCAACACAAAAATGAATTAATTGAACCACTAACCAACAAAGCAATTAATTAATAAAAAAAACTAAGCAACACAACCATTAAAAGCAGGGCCCAACACAAGACATTATTAATTAAAAAACGAAAATCAATCGCACAAAAAATTAAAACTAAGGCAGCAAAATGACAAAAAATTACATCCACAGAATAAAGAAAAATAGAAAAAAATCATACTCAATACTGTATAAAGCAAGCAATTAAAAACAAATGCATTGGCTAATAATGTATTGATCTGTACCCTAAAGGGGTACAGATTAATACATTATCAGTCAAAGGGCAACGAAAAAAATAAAAAAAATACACATTCAATCGAAAAACCTTTAAAAAAAATACATTTACATACTGTACAATCAATATTTTACTTACCTTTAGAAGCGTTGGCCCTCCGACTCCCGGGGTTTCAGGAAGCTCAAGTACCGAAAAGGCCTGAAACTCCATCCGATGCCATCCCCCAAGAAGATCCGAATCAGGTACACCAATTCTTCTTTCTTTTCTTTTCAATCAGCTTCTCCTATCTTCTTCTGTAATTATTTCTTAATTTTCAGAATCTTCTGTCTTCATCTGTCAATCCAAAAACCCAATGGTAGATCCACAACACGATTTTGTCTCGTTGTCTTCTTGGGCTCAAATGAAACCCTTGGGCTCAAACCTCTTTCAGAGAAAAGCTTTGACAGAATTCCCATTGGCCTGTGATGTCACATTTGATTGGAAAATGGTTCTCAGCTCTGATTGGCTGTGAGAATCATGTGCCTTTTTGGGGGGGGAGTGATGTCATGTAAAGGAATTGAAGCCAGACAATCAAAATGGCTGTGATTCCTTTACCTTTAACATGACATCACTAAATCCAAGATGGCTGGTGTCACATGGTATTTCAGCCAATCAGATTGTGGGAACTAAATCCCCAATCTGATTGGTTGTAGTAGACCATGGGACTCCCTTTGGATGAAGTCACATCTTTTCCCATGATTTACTCTGTCATGCTCTACTATAGCCAATCAGATTGGGGATATAGTTCCCACGATTTGATTGGCTCAAGTACCATTTGACGCCGGCCATCTTGCTTTTGATGACATCATGTTAAAGGGAAAGGAAGCACAAACATTCTGATTGGCTGGCTTCATTTCCTTTACATGACATCACCAAAAAAAAAAGGAAAAGCACATGGTTTTCACTGGCCAATCAGGCCCGTGGGAACCATTTGCAGAAAAGGTGACGTCATACTGTAGGCCTATAAAAGCCTATGCAGACTCATTTTACACCAAGAAGCTGAGGAGGGAGGAATTCCTCCTCTAATATGAGGACTAGGGCGTGCCGGCCGAAGATACAGAGGAAGAAGAAGATACAGATGAAGCCCCAAGAAGACCCAAGAAAGTGACGAAATTGGATTACAAATTACAGAAGAAGAAAAAGAAATAAGAAAAAACTTTGAATTTTTTTTACCTGGTTCCTCTTTGTGGATTGGTTCGAGAACATGAGTCCCCGGGATTCGGAGAGTGAAAATAAGTAAAAATATGGAATGTATGTTTTTTTTCTTTTACAGGTTTTTTATTTTTATTGTGATTTAATTTTTTTGTGGATACCCATTTATTATCACTGTATGTATGTCTCTATGGATATACATATGTAGCCCTGGTAAGAAATGGGGCTATAGTTCTATCTTTCTCCTGTGTGTAAACTCTGCTAAGGGCAGATTGCCAGGAGTTGTCATGGGTTTACCTTGCTTATGATACTGGGCTGTGTAAGTGAAGGTAGGTCACGTGACCCTGTGTCCAATCAAGAGACACAGGGGTGGTGCCTACTGGAGGCTTCATAGAGCAGTGTCACTTCCTATTTAGTAGTCAATGTGAGAGCACACAGTGAAGAGTGTGACAGTTTGGAGTTAGTGTTAGGGAGGAGAGGAGTGAGCAGCTCATGAGTAGAGCTGATAGAGTATAGTGAGGTGAACCAAATACCTCTCACCCTGATTAGGGGGTGAGGGAAGAGCTAGCCCCACTCTGGGTGGCCCTAAGGTCCAGAGTGGAGGCAGGGGCCATCACTAAGGAGAACAGCTTGTGGCTTTGTAAATCAACTGTACTTGTCTGCTGCTGCGGGAGACTGAGTAATGAAGGAGTCTGCTGTTTAAAGAGAACCTTGTGTGAGACTGGAATCTCTCATGGGTCCATAGGTTATAGTTGGAGGCGCTGCTGAGATAAATAGGACAGGTTTTCAGCGAAGCAGAGCTGAAAGTAGTATGTACACTTTCAAAGCAAGTGCTGCAGAAGGATGGGCATTTTTGGAGACTAGGGGTAGTCAGGAGAGACAGTCCTCTCGCACAGTACACACTAGGTGCCCTAAGAGGGTGATGTAAATTTGGATACGCTAGGCTATAGCTGTTCTAGTCACCTTGAGGCAGATAGTGTAGGATTCCTGTGGGGGTAGCCTGTTAACAGAGGTCAGGGACTTCAGCATAGGGTCTGCACTATGAGTGGCCAAAAGTAGGTTGACGCCAAGTACTTAGGAATGCCAAGTACACTAGCCAGTATCCAGAAAACACACCACAGAATGCTTGTAATGAACCGTCAGCGAGTGCGGTGTACAAAGAGAGTGTTCTGCCTAGCCAGGGGTATGCCATACGTTATATTCATTGGTTAGAGCACCATTGAGAGTACAGTAGTAAGTGTCTAGAAACGAGTTACACTATAGACACTGAGAGTAGCGCTATCGTGGGCTTAGAGGGTTCACTAAAGATGGCGGCGAGAGATACATGTGCTCTGCGGGGCATGGAGGAGGATAAAATGGCGACTGCTGTGCCATTCACTGCAACGCGGTTTGCAGCCGATCCAAAATGGCGACTCCCGCCAAGCATAGATCGCGCACGTGCTGCGTGCAAACAGGCTGCACGAGAAATGTGGCGAGAGATGTGCAAGGGTTTGGGGCCAAAACCAGAACCCCAGCTAAAAGAAGGGAGCGGCGCGAAAGCTGTAGCCGCACCCACCTGTGCAGTGACTGGGCAAAGGACGAAGCCACGTCACACAAAGAGAGAGAGTGCCCTTCTTCTTTTTTCCACCAAAGGGAGGGGGCACACTGAGAACCAATCCCAACAATCCTCCCCAGCGGAAGGAAGGACAGGAAGTGAGGCTGAGGAACTTCACTTCTGCTTGACTGGTGAAGGAGAAGGAGCTAAGTGTGAAACCAGTAAGCTGAGCGAATTAACCCCTGCGCAAAAGATGGCTGACTTAAGCGTAATGACTTATCAGCTTCCAGGAGGCCTTCTGGATGTGGAGGTTGATGGCCGCGAATATCTGCGGTGCCTGTGCATCCAATGCAGGTCACCTTGACCGGCCCCAAGTACTACGGTACAGTGCCAACAGTGTGGCACGTTCTACCTCTGGCCTATCGAGCCATGCCCTACAATAGTGACCCCACGAGATGCCTCTCCAGCGACGCTGATCGAAGTGGAGGAGGCGAATGCGAAGGCTGCCCTGGTCCCATATATCACCCCTGCGGTAGGGACCCAGGCCCAGCCACCAAGAGATGTCCCGACGGAGGAGAGCGCGACTGCAGTGGAGGTATCGGAGCGGGCCCGTTTCGTACCCATACCCAATGGCGGTGCCGTAAGGACTCGAGGTGACTCCCCAGCGGAGGTGCCGTTGCAGTGCTCGTTGGATGATGAGCGAGACAGCCTGTCATCAGTGGTGATGCGCCGGCTGGCGGACCACCCCAGCTGTAAAGAAGAGGTTCCACTTACCCCTGAGATGGAGCAGACGAGTCCGGAGACCCCCCGACATCGAGCGCTGGTGCGGCCTGAACCGCGTAGAAGTCCCACGGCCGTGGCGACTCCCAGTGCGGCAGAGATGGGACCCGAGACGGCTCCAGAGGAACCAAAGAGCATCGCAAGACAGCAGAGCGGTAAGAAGACTCCACCACCCCCTTATTCCCGCCAGGTGAAGGAGGAACCTGTGGATAGAGAGAGGCTTGAGGCCTACCTGCCCGTCCGCGACCATGATGGTCCACCAGCACCCCTTCCGGTCCTCGACGCACTTCCGGTGCGGGACCAAGGAGTGGATGGAGATTCCGCGACGACCAACGATGACGTCACTTCTGGGTCGGACTAGCGCCGAGGCCCAAAGCTTTGATTGCTTCAATAAGGAGAGCTGGGCTGGAAGCCGAGTTCGAGGAGATTAAGGCCCAAGTGGCCAAGAGGGGAGCCCGAAGTGCTGCCGCAAGAGACAGTAAGAGAGTACCTACTAGTCGTGGCATCGCCCGACTCAGAGACACTGTAATGGACTATGGCGATCATATGGTCACCGCCCCTAGCGCCATTGCCCCGGCCACTGCCCCATCACGTGTCATGCCACCGGGTCCTAGTGGGAGTAAGCTGGATAAGACACCCAAGTTTTCAACTGATTGGTGGGATTGGGTGACAAGAGATAAGGGTTCTGATGGGGAGATACTATTGTCAAGTGTTGTACATGTACCAAACCCCACTGTGTTTAAGCCTGTTCCTAGAGGTAGGGCCCGAGGGCCCCAGTCTACTGCAAAAGCGGGTCCCGTAAGTCCCAAGGCACCTAAGATGAATCCCACGGTTTACAAGAATGTCATTAGAGGGAGGCATAAAGGCTCGCACTCTACTGAGGCAGCGACATCTGGTGTGTCCTCAAGAGCATAGTTTGAGGAAGGTATGAGTGTGTCATCCTCATATGAGCACCGAGACAAATGGTGGGCACCGTTATTCACAGGGTATGATGAGGGAATGAACCGCACCAGATTTGTATTGATAAAGAAAGATACTGTAGATCACTGGTGAGACGCAGGCACCTATTCTCCACAGGAGGTTGTCGATGAGTTAGATAACAGGTGGAGAGACATTATGCAAAAAGTGCACCCCCAAAGGCTCATCTATTCTGTATGATGATATTGCACCTGAGGAGCCAAAGTTCTGGGTACTGCCAGGAAAGGCTGGGAACCAGAAACTTACTAAGTTAAGTAGAGCAGATAGAGCCATAGCGGCGAGATACCGGCAATCTCATGGTTATGAGTTTCCATACGTGCCAGAGTCGATCGTGCAGGAGATCGAGGACCAGAGAGACACCTGGCTCAGAGATGCAGTCCTTGAGCACTTAAGAATTAAGTTTAGTAGCACTGCTTACTTGAGGGAGGACAAAATATGTTCTGTAATGAAATCTTAGAGTACAGGCAGGAACATATTCATGCATAACATATTGTACAGACCGGAGAATGGGCCTGTGCAACCTTTCTTTGTAAAGATTGTGGATCACAATGGGCGGGAAGTAAAGAAGCCTGATCCCCGTCATTATTATTGAAGTTAAGGGTTCTCCATGGGTGTTACAGTCTCTTGTACACAATATTAACTAATTATGTTTTGTATGTTCACAGATTGTTCACCTGCAGGATGGTCCAGCAAATTAGGTCCAAGTGGGGACCATTGGATTTCCACCAGAAGGAGAGTGTAGCCCTGGTAAGAAATGGGGCTATAGTTCTAGCCTCCTCCTGTGTGTAAACTCTGCTAAGGGCAGATTGCCAGGAGTTGTCATGGGTTTTCCCTGCTTATGACACTGGGCTGTTTAAGTGAAGGTAAGTCACGTGACCCTGTTTCCAATCAAGAGACAAAGGGGCGGTGCCTACTGGAGGCTTCATAGAGCAGTGTCACTTCCTATTTACAGTAGTAGTCAATGTGAGAGCACACAGTGAAGAGTGTGACAGTTTGGAGTTAGTGTTAGGGAGGAGAGGAGTGGGCAGCTCATGAGTAGAGCTGATAGAGTATAGTGAGGTGGACTAAATACCTCTCACCCTGCTTAGGGGGTGAGGAAAGAGCTAGCCCCACTCTGGATGGCCTAAGGTCCAGAGTGGATTCAGAGACCATCACTAAGGAGAACAGCTGGTGGCATTGTAAATCAACTGTACCTGTCTGCTGCTGCTGCGGGAGACTGAGTAATAAAGAAGTCTGCTGTTTAAAGAGAATCTTGTGTGAGACTGGAATCTCTAATCCCTGGGAGGGGGATTTCTGTGGTAGGGATTCCACCCCGCGTCCCTGGGGCTTACTACAGATGGAGGTGCCGCGTCATTGAAGGAGAATGAAGGCATCCACCCCAGTTACCTGTCCTGTTGTCCCCCATGTCATTGCGGGAGACTCAGGCCCTCCTGTTTCCAGCAGGTGTGCACCACACAGAGACATGTAGCCAGACCATAGAACACCTTAGGGGGTCCATCTGCGACCGGGTGGGGATCCATGGGTTATACATACATACAGGGACAATCAATGGCTGTTTTTGCAAATGCTTGTTTTGATGTATTTTAAATGTAGTTTGCTTGTTTGTTTAGAAATGTTTGGGCAATGTAATTTTTATTTATATTTAGTAAGACATATTTTTTAGTGGTGTTTTAAATAGTCTATTTTGGGGGGGGCTTGTTTTTTAATAGTGGCTTCTTTTTGTTAGTTAGATTTTGTGTGGTGGTGGTTACTTTGAGCTGTCATTTATTTCATAATGGTTTTGTTTTGGTGTTTTAAGTGTGAATTGTAGAATTTATTTTGGATTGGATTAATTGATTAGTGGTAATTTAGTTTTGTTTACTTCTTGATTTGTTTTTAATTTCTGATTGAGATGAGATACCCTCCACATTCAGAACATGCGCAGAGGAACCCACCACAGCCAGCCACACAACACAGCCAGCCATACAACCTGCCAGGCAGTCACACAACCAGCCAGCCAGTCACACTGCCAGACACACAGCCAGACACACAAGCAGCCAGCCACACAACCAGCCACACAGCCAGCCCGCCACACAACCAAACACACAGCCAAAGCCACACACAGCAACAGCCACACAACCAGCCAGCCAGTCACACTGCCAGCCAGCCAGACACACAGCCAGCCCGACACACAGCCAGCCAGACACACAACCACAGACACAGCCAATGCCACACACAGCCAGGCAGCCACACAACCAGCCAGCCACACAAGTAGCCAGTGTCAAGGTTCTGCTCGCCACAAACCAGGACCGGACCGCGAGGCTGAGGTGGGGTTGTAAAAGCACCGACCTGAGACCGCGCAGGCTGATCCGGGTTGCGCAGTTCGTAGTCGTATGTCGCAGGATCAGGATTGGAGAAGACAGCGTCGTCGTTGTACAAGCCAGGGTCAGAACAGGAGACGTCAGGATAAACATTGTCCATGCAGGAGTTTGGCAACAAGGAGATAGGAGAGACCCGCTTCAGCTTAGGAGCGCGGGGTGGGCCTTTGCGCGAGCGACGACCATGGCCCATGGTGCTGGTCACAGGAGATGGTAGGCAGACCAGAATGGCACACCGTCTTGCTGTACGGGTGCACCAGTGCTACAACGCAAAAGTCCTGAGCGGGCAAGGGAATCCACTGTTTCAGCGCAGGAACCAGGACACGGCCTCTCTATATTAGGGAAAGAGTAGGCCCCAGGAACCAGGAAGCTGTAGATACAGGGAAACCTCCGCTTCAGTGCAGGAATCCAGGAGACTGCAGAACGCAGGGACGAACCTCTACTTTAGTGCAGGAATCCAGGAGGCTGAAGGACGCAGGGACGAAACCTCTGCTTCAGCACAGGGGAACAGAAGCTGAAGGACGCAGGGAATACCTCCGTATCAGCACAAGGAAACAAGCGGCTTGAAGGGAGCTGAAGGATGCAGGACGTAACCTGGAATCAGCATGGGAGAACAAGCGGCTTGAAGGAAGCTGAAGGACGCAGGGCGTGACCTGGTATCAGCAAAGGGGAACAAGCGAGAGCTTGTGGCAAAACAGATGACATCCAGTTAGGACTATGCTCGGCAAGGAGCATTATGGGCAAGCAATACTTAAAGGCCAGCGGGCCAATCCCCGGCGGGGGTGTGAAGGTACTGCCCCTAATGAGTGAATGCAAGTATAGTTTGCAATGAAAGGCTGCACAGGTGCAATAGATACCAGAGGGAGTGTGTATTGCTTTGGTGAGTGAATCCAGGCTGCAGCAAACATCAGGAGAGGTGCTCCAGGACTGCACAAGTCTGCACGGTAAAGCAACCAGTAAACCGCGGAGCGGATTCCTTACAGCCAGTCAGCCAAACAAGCAGCCAGGCAGCCACGCAAGCAGCCAGCCAGTCACACAAGCAGCCAGCCAGTCACACAAGCAGCCAGCCAGTCACACAAGCAGCCAGCCAGTCACACAGGCAGCCAGCCAGCCACACAACCAGCCAGCTACCCAACCATCAAGTCACACAACTAGCCAGCCACACAACCAGCCATACAACCCCCCACCCTGCCACACAACCTGCAAGCCACACAACCAGTCAGCCACACAACCACACACAAATAGCCACACACGCACACACCGCCACCACTCACACACACACACAAAAACACACACACAAGTAATCTTCAAATTAAGAAAGCAGACAACTGATTATATGTTCTTTCCATTGTTTGTACAGTAGGGCCCCACTCATTTGGCGGGTTTGGTTCCAGGCCCCTGCCGAAAAGTAGAAATCGGTGAAAAGAAGTGGCAATAACTTCGCTTATACCGAATTGGATGCAACACGCATTGCCACTCTATGCCTAGGCAAGAGAGATTTTCTCTCTGGGGAACACTCTCCAGACATCCCTAGGGACCTTTAAAAAGTAAAGCATAAAAGGAACTTGGAATTACATGCTAAAACACTGGCAGAGTATTATCACCTTAAACGCATTCCAAGAGGCTTAGGCTAAGGCCCCGGTCACGGCGCTCTAATGCGCACCCGCGCTTTTGGCTGCGCGTTCCGGCGATTCCCCGGTCTGCAGCTCACTGCAGGAGCAGAGACCGGGGGGGGCGTGCCGGAGGAGTGACGGGGGCGCGGCCATGACGTCACCCGGCAGGTTCGCCCTCATTGGCTGAACCGCCGGGGGGCGTGCCTAGCCGCTCGACGCGAGTTCCTGCTCTCAATTCAATTGAGAGCAGGAGTAGCTCTCGCGCGAGCGCTGCGGCCCCCCCTCGCAGCGGGCCCGGCGCCGTTGCGGGGAGGGCTCTGGTGAGCGCAGCGTCCGCCACAGCGGACGCTGTAGCATGCAGCGGGGGCAAGGCCTTAAGGTGTATTCTGAGGCCCACTCTATTTTCTGATAAAAAGGACTATTGTGACAAATGGGAGGGTATTTTAAATAAATGCTCCCAGGATCTGATCATTTTGACAATAGAGTTTATTCAAAAGGATCTAACTGAAAAACAAATACAGATTTCTAACTTGGAAGAGGTACTACTAACATCTCTTCAATCAGCTGACCTTAACACTTTAAAGAAAG
This sequence comes from Ascaphus truei, assembly GCA_036426205.1. Lineage (NCBI taxonomy): Eukaryota > Metazoa > Chordata > Amphibia > Anura > Ascaphidae > Ascaphus > Ascaphus truei. The sequence continues at coordinate 31,960 of WSYH01003569.1, read as the reverse complement.
AACTGGATGAGACCCTGGTCACTTTCAATAGAGAGATGGAGTCAAGAAAGAGGAGTAAATTCCTGAGAGACGCTCGCAACCACGCAACCAGCAGAGTATACAGCTGGCAGTGGAAAAAACAAAGCCGAGAGGATAGTCTATGGAGGGCACCGCGACCGCAGCCTGGATTTACGCAAGCACACGAAATCATGGAGTCATCAGAGAGCGACTCTTCCACAGGCACACCTCATTTTTTAGAACAGAGACCGTCCACGGGGCAACGCAGAAGGCCGTCCAGGAGAGGAATGCAGACTCGGTCACAGGTTCACTGGTGATTAACATCTCCAGTAAAACAATGTCACCGAGCCAGGTAAAAGTGCTTAATAAGGGCTTATCCTTTGTGCCCACCAATGTGACTGATCTACTTGCACTAGATGTTGATATGGCCAAGTTTTACAGAAGTCTAAGGCTTAAGGGCTTCTTTCTTAAACACCCCTCACTGCCTCAGTCATCCATTCCGGAGGTAGATGTTGACACACCGTTTCATTTGCTCACTGAGGATTGTAAAAACAAGAGTAGATTTAATCCACCGCCATCTAATCATGTGGTGGAAACATTTATAACCCTAGTCCAAAAGGATATTGATGATCTCAAGAAATGCTCTTGATCACATAGACAGACCAATTTTTCTCAAAAAGGAAAAAGTATTATTAGGGAACTTGAGAAAGACCCAGTTATCATTATCAAACCCGCCGATAAGGGCGGAGCTATAGTGATAATGACTATAGAACGGAAATACTCAGACAGCTTGCTGATGCAACCAGTTATAGGGTTGTGTTGCATAATCCTACACCGGAAGTGGCTAAAAAGATTAATCAGATTGTTAGTTTGGCACTTGATGGGGGAGTGATCTCGAGGAAACAAAAATATTTCCTTATTAAGAAGAACCCGATTGGGGGGTACGCGCGTGACATCAGAGCGGAGGAACACGAGCTAGGGGAGCTCCGTGCACTATGCCGAAGATTACTGTTATAAACACCTTGAAAGCATCTGCGATTAGCCCTGTGAGACCCTGCACCGGCGATGACATCAAAGAAGACCCTGAAGCCGGGGACACCCGATCTCTCCCACTATAGCTTCGGACAGCCAGCAGCAGCGGAGAGACGAAAGGCTAAAGATAGCGCCACCAAGGTGAGTGCATGGGAGCGCGCAGCCACAATAACACACAAGGAAGGTGAGAGACAAACTGCAGGGTCAGAAGGGGACTTTATTGACAAAAAGGCCACCCTAAGAAATTCAGCTGAGAGGGCCACAGCAGGGGAAGTGGCAAGGAGACAGCTGCAAGTGTCAGAGAACAGAGTATGGCAGAAGGAGACACAGTAATTACCAAACAGGACCTCCAGAACATGTTGAAAGAAATGCAAGCGGGTTTTCAGTTAGCGCTGGACAAAGCAGTAAAGGAATTTAAAGCAGAAGTTTCTTGATTATCTAAAAGAACTACGGAGCTTGAAACTAAATTGGAAATTTCTCTACAAAATCAAGTAAATACTGACGACGAGGTCCTGCATCTCAATGAAGAGATAAGAGCTATGAGGGATAGTATAGATGACCTAGAGAACAGGGAGCGAAGGCAGAATTTACAAATCCGCCATGTCCCTGAGTCAGTCTCCGTAGAAGCCCTCATGCCATACCTCAAGAGACAATTCACGTCAATTGACCCCCAGTTACAAGACAGCTACCTCCTGATGGACAGAGCTCACAGAGCCTTTAGGACCAAGATTCAAAGACCCCAAAAGAAGTAGAGACGTAGTCAAAAGACTCCACCAATATGCAAACAAAGAAAGGATTATAAAAGGCTGCAGAATTAGCGGCTCAATTGAATTTGAAAACAGTTTCATCCAGATTTTCTAAGATTTGTCCAGAAGGACAATTGAGAGGAGGAGGGAGCTGCGTCCGGTGATGGCGGTGCTACAGGAAAAAGGTATTTGCTACCGTTGGGGCTTTCTGTTCCGCCTGGTGGGAAACCATAGAGGCAGACAGATCTCCCTCCGCTATCCCGAGGAATCAACGTATTTTCTATCGGCACTGGATCTGACCCCCGGCGAAGGTTCAGGTCAGCGCCAAAGGCCCCGAGAAGATAACATGGATGAAGATTGATTGGCTGAGGGTGCGTTTCCCGTAGATAAAAGATTCAAGACTGACGGTGGTATTGGGGGTCTCTTGGCGAGCCTGTGGCCATCTCCTTGAACGACGGCCCGGCCACCAACAGCAACTCATGGAAAGAACCCCGGATGTGCAGCTGTATTTGTTTCCTCTTTTCTTTTCTTTCCGCTCTTCTTCCAATCTCCTTCTATACTGTTTCCAATTTATTACAGGGACTGTTTATTACACGATGTGGAGTCTGCTGAATGCTTTTCGGGTGCCGGCTTGCTAAAGATGATCGACGGACGAAACCGGTGAAAACACAGAGTGAGAATCCCGGCGATGGGTGAGGGGACCTTGGCCCAAAGCTATAGAAGAACTGATTATTATTTTGCTTGTGTAGCCCTGGTAAGAAATAGGGCTATATGTCTTTTCTCCTACTGGTATAAGCCCTGGTAAAGACAGGCTGCCAGTAGTTATCATGGGTTTCCCCCACATCAAGCCCTGCTCTGAGTGGTGGAAGTAGGTCACCTGACCCTGTGTGGAAGGCATAGACACAGGGGCTGATGTCATTAAGGGGAGGGCTGTCTCTATTTAGAGTGTGCCTGTTCCTGTCAGTGACAGTAGTTCAGTCCTGGGTTCAGTCCTGTTGAGTCAGGAGTTGGTGTTGGAGTGTCTGACTGGACAGTCAGAGTATGTGAGCTAGCTAGGTTCCTGAGGAGTAGGACCTAGTGCGCTATAGGTGGACTAATTCCTCTCACCCTGTTTAGGGGGTGAGGGAAGAGCTAGCCCCACCCTGAGTGCCCGTGGCTTGGGTTGGAGGCAGGGAGAAGAGATACCATCCTGAGGGAGAGCATCTGGAGGAGGGGGACAAGCTGTACCTGAGTGTCTGTGATCCTGCTGCCATTCCTGCACTGAATAAAGAGCTGCTGCTGATTTTACATAAAGACTGTCTGAGATTGGAATCTCTCGTCCCTGATAGGGGGACTCTCGGTAAGGGTTCCACCCCATATCCCTGGGGCTTAACAAAGATGGAGGCGTTGCACCACTGAGTAAAGAACGGAGGCATTCACCCCAGAAACCTGGTCCTGTCACCCCCATACCATCGCGGGAGAATCAGGCCCTTCTGTTACCTACAGGTATGCACCACCCACAGACACGTAGCCAGACCCTAGTACAGAGGGGGGGGGGGACAATCTGCGATTGGCCCCGGGAAGAGGGGCTACACTTGGTTATAGATTCAAAGGACATTAAGCTTCAACGAGAAATTAAGAGCAATTTATTACCTGAAGAATCTTAGTGCTAAAAGATATTGAACATTTAAAGATAAAATGTGAATCCAGAGTTGTATATTTGTATATCTTTATATTTCTATCCGGGAAGTCCATCCCTATAAGTATATATTAACACGAAAAGTCTTACAGTATATGTTTATTTGTCTCACGGGTGTTAGGAATTGATGTGTTTTTCTTAGACTTTTTAAAAAAAGATTCTAAGTTGTGGTGAGGGCGCGGGTTTGGGAGGTAGAGTGGATAGAGGCAGAGTGTGCAGGATTGGTGGAAGCTCTGCATGCCCGATGTCGTCATCCCCAGTAGGGCCATAAGCCCGCCAGGCCACGTAGGGTCTAGCCGCAAACTTGGGATGAGTGGCTGTTTCACTCATCTTATTTCATAGTTTAATTTTTGTTGTTTTTCCCCAAGTTCCTAATGGGGGAAAGACCCTTTTTTTGTTTTTTACCTCCTTTTGTTCCCTACAACAATTAAAAATTTTAGTTCACAACTTTCACATGAGAGAGAGAGATACGATATTGGAAATGACTAGTCAAACACCATTGAAGTTAGTATCCCTGAATGTCAAAGGCTTTAATAGTAAACGTAGACTGGCTCTAAAGGAATTTAGAAATTTGAAAGCAGATATTGTCTTTCTACAAGAGACACATTTCGATTCCCAAGAAGCCCCAAATACTTTTAGTAGTACATATCCTACCGCTCTTTACTTGTCTTTCACCAGTAAGAAAAGGTGGGTACCAATTTTGATAAAACAGGGTATCCCGTTCCAGACACGTAAGGTCAAGAGAGATCAGGGAGGGAGGTCGCTGGTGGTCCATGGTCTTCTCTCAGGCCAATATATTAAATTAGTAAATATATACGTGCCTAACGAGGGACAAACTGATTTTTAAGGGACATACACACAGCCAGGGCATTCACACTCCACACTGACATACAGTGTTGCAAAGAAATTTAGATTGCTAATCATTGAATGTGTCTGTTGGATGCCTGGCGATGCTCACATAAAGGACTATTCCTTCTACTCAACCCCACATGATTCGTATTCTAGAATCGATAATATGTTTGTATCTCCAAATATCCTAGAAGTATTGGTACTTTCAGATATAGGGCCTATTACTTGTTCGGACCACTTGCTGGTGGCTATACTGTTTGATCCACCATTCGCCAAAATTCAGTCATTTCATGGAGGATGAATGACTCTTTACTAAATTATCCAGAGATTAGCGCACAAATTGGAGACTCAAACAAAAAATTATTTTCGGTCTAATAATGGGTCTGTAGAATCAACAGCGATTCTGTGAGAGACACATAAGGCCACGATTAGAGGACAGCTTATTTTAATAGCATCATACAGAAAGAGAATAAAAATGGAAAGACATAAATATTTAACGTTAGAAAGCTCACATATAAAAAACCATTGAGGAAAATATATAAAATTCTGAACCAGGCAAGGGAAGAACTTAAAAGATTACAATTGGAGGATGTAGAGAAGGCCCTTAAGTGGACTAGACAGATGTATTATGACAAAAGAGATTAGGCAGATTGCCTATTAGCAAACAAACTTAGAAGAATCAAGGCGAGGGCCTTGGTCCCCACTATTAGATTAAGAAGCGGAGGAATAACCTACAATTCTTCAAGGATCACAGAGGAATTTGCTAAATTTTATACAGATCTTTACGATCTAGAAAATTCAACCCCGCATGCTAAAGTCCCGGGTTTGAACCAGATTGAGGATTATTTGAAAGATTGTGCCCTCCCGAAATTGACGGAGGAAGATTTTAAGATTTTAAATGCAAAAATAACTCTGATAGAACTGGGAAAAGCATTTGGTTTTTAGAAACCATCGAAAGCACCGGGCCCAGATGGTTTCTCAAATCTTTACTATAAAATTTTTATAGGAATTTTAGGACCTTGTCTGCTGGATCTAATTAATGATTTTCTCAGTGGAAAACATATTCATCCACAGATGAAGAAGGCCAACATAGCGGTGATCCCTAAAGAGGGAAAGGATCCTCTATGTTGTGGTAGCTACAGGCCAATGTCTCTGCTTAACAGATTTGAAAATCTACAGTATAGCAATATTTTGGCCAACAGACTGAACCCAATACTCCCAAGATTAATTCACTATGATCAGGTGGGATTTGTGAGCGAGGGCCAGGCGTTAGACAATGCAAAGAAAATTGTTAATGTTATTGATTTTTTCACCCTGAGGAAGGAAGCGCAGGCTTCCGAAACGCGTAGGGTTGTCTACGTGTGCATTGCTGTTGCTACAGTACTTTCCACACTCATACTATCATTTCCACGGACCATCTCCAGCCATTGTGCTGTTAACGGATGTTTTACTCCTGAGTTGGACATTGATGCTTCCGCAGGCTTGTTGCTGCCTGCGTCCTGTGTTGCTGGTGCGCACGTGGTGACGCTGGTTCCTGCGACACACTGTCCAGTTCGTCTGCCTAGCAGAGGTCTGTGTTGTGGAAGGAGAAGAGGGTCCCCCTCTGAAGTCCTACCTGATCGTGCGAGATGCCTGGGAGCGGATACCTGACACCACGAGAGGGGATACTCTCAGACTTATCCACTGCCTTCTACCTATCTATGTCTGGTAAGCGGCCAGCATTATCAGTGTTGGATTGCACATGTGACCTATTCCTTTTAGTGTTTTAATTTTATATTGGTATATTAAATGTTTTTTATTTAATCAGTCAGTTGATATTCTCAGCATTCATTGTCCTGTATGTGTTAGTGTTATTGCATGTTTTCAGTTACTGTATTACACTATGTTTGTTTTTATATTATTCTTTACATGATTGATCGTCTTCATGAGGAGAGCCCAGTGGACACCATCTTCTATCTGGTTATATACCCCCTTTTTTATACTTTGCTATAGGGCCAAGCGCCACAGATATAACCTTTCTTGAATGTTATTGATCAAATACATAAATCCAAATTGAAAGCTATGCTACTGAGTGTAGACGCGGAGAAAGTGTTTGATAGGATTTTTTACATAAGACATTAGAGGTGTTTAGTTTCTCCGGAGTCTTTCTACAGCGAGTCCGGGCTCTCTATCAGTCACCAAAAGCTACTCTGAAAATCCCAGGAGGGGAGAGGAATCTAATAACAATTAAGAATGGGACTAGACAGGGGTGCCCCCTTCCCCTTCTTATTTTCGCTCTGACAATCGAGCTCCTAGCGGCCACCATCAGAGCCTCCCCAAATGTACAAGGGATTAAAATAGAAGATGAGAGTTATAAAATATCGCTGTTTGCAGACGATGTTATTCTTACTATATCTAACCCATTGACATCTCTTCCGAATTTGCAGTCCACTCTTCAGGAGTTTGGTGAGCTCTCCGGGTGTAAAGTTAATATGGGAATATCAGAAGCCCTAAATGTGACGCTAACGGAAAAGGAGGTCGAGGTGCTTAAACGACATTTTGACTATAAATGGAAAAAGACCCACCTGAAATATTTAGGAATTTATCTTACCAAGGATTATAATTTATTATATAAATATAACTACCCGGATCTATTCTCCATAATGAAAAAAGATCTACAAGTCTGTAATTCTCATTGTATATCCTGGATAGGGCGTATAACCGCAGTTAAGATGAATATTCTCCCTAGACTTTTGTACTATTTTCAGACATTACCGGTAGCCATCCCGCATTCAAATATAAAAGAAATCCAGAATTAGATTATGCAGTTTATCTGGAAACATAAACAACCGAGGATGGCTAGGTCAATTATTTTGGATGTCAAGGAAGGAGGTGGTATGGCTGTTCCAAATATTCTAAAATATTATGTAGCCTCCCATATGAAACAAATGGTTTACTGGCACTTTCTGAGGGGTGTGTATGCCTGGGTGGATCTGGAGAGCTTGCTTAAAAACCGAATTGGACTTTCTTCTTTGTTGTGATCTGGTTCTGGGACAGGGACCGGGAGACAGTCGGAACCGACAGAAATTGGATTTACCTTGAAAATTTGGCAGATGGCAAAAAAGAAATATAAGGTTGTGTTGACCCATTCTAGGCTCATACCCCTGTTCGGTAATCCGGGGTTAACCCCGGGTTTTCAGATTCAGGATTTTGAAATTTGGAGGCATAGAGGAATTTTGGATGCAGGAGATTTATTAGAAAAGGACAAATTAATGTATTTTGGGGAATTGATGAGAAACTATGGTCTACCCCAAATTGTGCTATTTAGGTATATGCAGGTCTGACATTTTGTGAGTCTTGTCTTCATGATGAGAAATTCCCAAGATATACATGATTTGAAGATTTATGTAAAACAAAAAAATACCAAAGAGGTTTGATATCATCTCTGTACCAGGGGCTATCTCTTAAAAAAGATACCACAAACCATAAATATATGGATCAGTGGGCTCTAGACTCCTAGACCGAAATAACAAGGTGTGAGGATCCGTGAAACTCACCACCCTTGGCGCGCCTCCTGCCTGCCTCACCCTGCGATAAGGGTCTCTGCTGCCCCCTCTCCCTGCAGTGTATTATCGGATCTGTCCCCCTCTAGCCGCTGGACTACGGACGCGTGCAAGCGCGTCACACGCAGACATAAATACGGGGAATCCTGGTCGCGCCTCTAGGTTGCGTCCACGTGGGGGTGTCGTCGGCGTGCTGCGCGCTCAACAAGCTCCTGCTCTGCGTCATCAACCCACAGCTGCTATACGGCTTTCACTTGTCTCCTGCATGACTGCAACCAACCACAGTCCGCAATGACGGCGCTTCTCCGCTCTGCTCCACACGCTTCTCCCTGTTATATGCTCAGCTGGCCAACTGGCTCATCGGCTGAGCATAAACCTTTGTCATTCAAAGTGTTCACCGCTCTCCTTGTCCCTGTCGTCTTGCCTAGTGCTCTTGTTCCTATATCTCTGTTCCTGACCGGCTTTACCTTGGACTCCGCTCTTCTGTACACCAGCTACCATTGACAATCCGCACCTCTCCAACCCAGACCTCGGCATACGCACCATGACTATTCTCATCTCTCCAATCCTGATCGTACCTGCAATGATCCGTAACTCTCCAATCCAGACTCCCGCAAGTATCTTGACTATCCGTACCTCTCTAACCCCAACCAGGCTTCCTCGACCAATCTACATTTCAGACGTGCCCACATAGCTGTGGGTTGGTGTTTATCTAATCCCCACCTAGGCCCTGCGGTTCTCCTTGTTTGTGGTGAGCACTACGAGACACAAGGGAGGACTGATACACCCAGCAAGCTCTCAGAAACCCCCCAAACGCTTTGGCCAAAGGGTTAACTAAATGACCCTTTTTTTCAAGAGATATATAGGTATTTCACTGTGTATTTTTGTCACATTGGATGTTGCTCTGGACTTCTTTGTTTCTTATTTTATACAATTAGCCATGCCCAGTAGCACTCCTTTTGACACATATACACATACAGTATGTATATTTTGTGGTAATTTTGGGGGGTTTCTGAGAGCTTGTTGGGTATCTGTGTGTTTGTTAACTTTGTCCAGCTGGTCCCAGCTGTTTTGGAGATTAGTGGCTCCTCCCATCCAGAGTTTAAAGCTCCCCCCTCCACACTGTCCAGATTAGCAGGTTTTATTTTCATGCATCTGGTTGCGACAGGTTCAATGCCATGACCATCCTTCCCTAATTATAGAGGTAAATAAGTATTTTAACCAGTTAGTGTTAGGACCTGCGATATTATGGTCATGCCTTGAAAGTGTCTCGCAGGTTATACGCTTTGGCCAAAGGGTTAACTAATTACCCTTTTTTCAAGAGCTATATAGGTATTTCACTGTGTATTTTTTCCGCATTGGATGTTGCTCTGGACTTCTTTGTTTCTTATTTTATACAAGGGAGGACTGGGAAGATATCTGGGACAATGCGGGTAAAACCTCAATTTTACGGTAACAACAGAGAATATATATATAAAATATTGCTACGTTGGTCCTACACCCCCCAAAAGATTAAAACAGATGTTCCCGGGGACATCGGATAGATTCTGGAGGGGTTGTGGACAATTAGAAGATTTTGCACATATTTGGTGGTATTGACCAGTAATGCAGGTGCATTGGAGGACAGTTTTGAAATTAATAACGGATGTGACTGATATCAAATTTCCGTTAGTCCCAACTCTAATTATTTTAGATAAATCTATGGAAGATGTGAATCACCATACGCAAAGATTGATTTTACATATTCTAACAGCAGCTACATGCGCCGTTGCTGCGGTGTGGAAAAAGACACCCCTGCCCTCCAGAAGAGGGGATATCAGAAGGGTCAATGATGTTCAATTAAAAGAGAAACTTGCCTCATTTCTGAACCACACCACTAGGAAGCATGATAGGGTCTGGGAGTCCTGGGATGCTGGATAGGGGTGCACTACCGGAGGGAGAGAGGATATGGATGTATCGAACGAAAAATATGGTGTTTACAAAATGTTGTATGATATGTAATATGTCTGTTGTTCATTGTAAGAAATTTGATACAAAATGGTTGTTCCTCCCTCTCCCCTTTTATTTTGTATCCCTGCCGCCCCCCCATTTGTGTGAAAAAATAATAAAAATATAAGTTAAAATAAAAAAGAAGGACCTGATTATGCCGGTCTTCTATACCCTACCTAAAATTCACAAAAATGGCACCACCTGGTCATCCCATAGTGTCTGGAACTGAGTCAATATTTCAGCTCTTGACCATTTCCTGGATAAATTGCTTCATCCATTCGTAACCAATTCTAGGTCATATATCCAGGACACGTCACATTTCCTCCGTAAGATTGAATCCATGCATGCACTGTCTGAATACACATTGTTAGTTACCCTTTATACTTCAATCCCACATGTGGATGGGACCTTAACTGTAAGGTCACCCATTCATCTGGGGAATTAAACACACCAAGACAACACATGCTGATAATTGATTTATTACAAATTATCCTTAAAAATAATTTTTTCTTATTTGTGGATTCATACTACATCCAAACCCATTGCCATTAACCTTTTGGACACAACTATTCGGGGGATATTTACTCCAAAATCACTGACAGGAATAACCTCCTACACTTTAACAGCGTCATCCACTGGGTACTATCAAGGGGTTGCCTTTAGCCAATTTCTAAGGGCAAGAAGGATTATCAGCATGCCAGTCAATGTTACACATTGCCTAGACACTATGCAAAATAAATTTGCAGATAGGGGCCATCCTAAAGCTCTATTACATACTCAAAGGTTAAGGCAGAGGTCCCATCTAGAAGAACACTACTCCATAGGACAGGACAAGTGGAAAGAACAGCAAGGACTTTCTCTATCCCATTCATTTCCACTTTCAGTGCATCAAGTGGACGAATTAAAAACATTATTCTACACTATTGGCACTATTGGCACCTATTACAGACTGGCCCCTTACTTGCTCTGATATTCTCCCTGAAACCACACTTTACATATAAGCGTGTAAGAATATTCATGATCAACTCATTAAGACAGATATTGGAGGCACTATTCTGAGACAGACTTTCCTTGGGACCCCCAAAATTGGTTGCTCAAATGCTGCAGCTGTAGCCAGTGTGGTAGCATCCATGAGGGTAATTCATTCCATCATCCTCACACAGGAAAGAAATTTGTGATCAAGGACTTCTACACCTGTTTGTCCAAGAATGTAGTTTATTTGGTGAAATGTCCTTGTGGTCTGGGTTATGTGGGCGAGACTACACAGACAGTGAAGGATCGGATTCGATAACACAAGGTCGCGATCCGTCGATGTTACCAAAAGGCACCAGTGGCACATCACTTCACACTTGCTGGGCACAATGCCAGTCAACTGCGGTTCCAGGTGATCATTGGTGTGAGGAGGAATTGCTGAGGGGGCGATATCCAGAGATCACTGCTACAGAAATAATCTCAGTGGATCAGACGTCTTGGTACCATGACCCCTGGTGGTATTAATAAAGAGCTTGACTTGAGCTTCTATTTTTAAGAACATCTTCTTGAGTGGATTGATTCATGTGATCCCTTGATTGTCTGGCTGGTGAGTATAGCCCTACTGAGTACTCTTATTCTCCTTTGTCCACAAACCTGACCGCGTGCCTGGTTGACTTCATTGCCCCTCTGTCTGAATTGGGTACCCTATGTTCCCCCTTGTCACTGGAATCAATATGTGTTGTGATCCATTCTTTTGAGGCCTATGTCTGGACCCACGTGTATCCCTAGACATTCACTGGACTCAGGATAGATCCTTCATTGAACTTGGTCTTTGGACTTGGAGGTGTCTCCTATGGGTACTATAGTGTTAGATATTTATGGTCTATATATGGTCACAAATATTCATTCACTAGGCATATATGCTCCCTCATTTTATTTGGATCGAAAGCACAGCCAATCAGAATGGCTTTGCTTCAATTGCCTTTAAGATGACGTCATGAAAAGGCACATGGCCGCCCTCACATGGTATGGTAGCCAATCAGAGCGTGGGAACTTTATCCCTATTCCCCACACCATGCTTTTTCAATAAAAACATATTTTTAATCAACACCTTGCTGGTCTCCCATTCCTGTGAGCTGTGCACCGCTGGAATCTTCGGATCTTTTCTACAACTACACTGCACATTGAGCGTGGATGCACGCACCTAGGGAAGCAGCACTATGTGAGTATTGCATGTCTCTTTTCATTGAGACTTGATGACCGGTAACAGTGCAGCAACACAAGGGTCATGTATGGCGAAATCCTACAAATTAACGGTATGTTAACCCTTACTTATCCTTTCATAAGATAACGTTATTGTGGATGCATTTATCAAGCACTGGGTCCAATACCTTGCTGTGTTCATAGGCTGAATTCCCGAAAGTTTATGGACTTTATCATCTATTCAAGTTCTGACTTAGATTGAGCACTGTATTTGGGACTCACGCCCCATAACTACACATGTATAACTGTATATATATATAGTTGCATGATGAAGCCACAGTACAAATTCATGGGTGAAGGGTGGGTATCGGGCCTGTGTGGCTTAACCCCTTAACCACCTTTGCGGTTATTATCTGATAAGGTGTTTAAGGGGTTAATTGATATCTGAATGTAATTGCAATGTATTGGCTTTTGATTTTTGTTTACTTGGTTGATTCATTTGCAGAATGTATATGGTGCATAGATTTTATGCATCATATATATTGGAATGTGAGGTTTTTCATTGGTTTGTGATGATATAGATTGTGAGATCAGTTAGGATTTTTAAAGGAAATTGATTTTAATGTAGTGTCTGTATGGAGAAGTGTTTGGTTGTAGGGCAGTATGCTTTTGATAACCCTTCTACATTTATTTGTACTGTATATTGGTTTATCATGGGTGTGTATATAACGTGTGTATATATATATACTGTATATATCTCTCTCTCTCTTTCTCTGTCTCTCTGTATATATATACAGTATATATATAGTTGCATGATGAAGCCACAGTACAAATTCATGGGTGAAGGGTGGGTATCGGGCCTGTGTGGCTTAACCCCTTAAT
>WSYH01003569.1:0-18995 GCA_036426205.1 Ascaphus truei | reverse complement strand
CTGTATATTGGTTTATCATGGGTGTGTATATAACGTGTGTATATATATATACTGTATATCTCTTTCTCTCTCTCTCTTTCTCTCTGTCTCTCTGTATATATATACAGTATATATATATAGTTGCATGATGAAGCCACAGTACAAATTCATGGGTGAAGGTTGGGTATCGGGCTTGTGTGGCTTAACCCCTTAATCACCTTTGCGGTTATTATCCGATAAGGTGTTTAAGGGGTTAATTGATATCTGAATGTTCTTGCAATGTATTGGCTTGGTATTGGCTATGTCTTGTATGGGCAAGAGAAGGAAGGCGCTGGCGACGGACACTTCGTATTGATGAGGTCAGGAGTACTTTATTTATTTGTATATGCTAGTTAATGTTTTTAATTATGGGCAATTAATCTATTATCCATATCTGGATAATAGTTATTTTGCACATTATTGTACTGTAGGTGTCATTCTGCAAATTAATCAACAAAAGTATAAAAAAAATCAATTAGACAATCATTATTTACAATCCATAAACAATCCCTCACTCCCATCAGAACAAGATAACCATTAAACAAATTCATTGCCTAGAGCAGTAAAATTAAGAAGCCTTTGAAAAAAATATACAGTAAGTACCAGACAAAATACCAAAACTTTTACAACAACCAACTATCCCTGACTTCCCTCAAAACACACACAATACAATAAACAAGGTAAATACATCTACAGTATTCTAATTTTAAAAATAACTTAAATCAAACAAACTAAAAAAATGGTATGTGGGTAGGCCTCCCTTGTGGGTAGTTGTGGTTAGTTAGTGGGTGAGGGTGATCGTGGTTGGCAAGGGTGGGGGGTTAGAGTGGAGGGTATGTAGGCGTCCGATAGTGGTGGGTGAGGGTGGTTAACCTTCTATGACTGTAGCGGTTATAAACCGCTCCCTATGGAGAATTAAGGTGTTTATGGGCCGGGACCATCTACTTTGAGAAGCTGTTTAATGTGTTTTCTCTGTTTTATAGCAACAAGCAGCAGCGGAGAGGTTGCCATGGGTAGTGGGAGTGTATGAGTATGTATTTATTGGTTCTTATTATGCCTTAAGCAACATAAACCCCCTTCATTACCTTATCGGCTCTCGCTTAGTAATGAAGGAGCCAGCATTTCGTCTTAATAAATATGTGCAGGAGCCAGGGGCCCCCGAGTTTAGATTTCTGGCTCAGGGAACCCCTGCTCACCTGTACAATATTATTAAAAATACAGAAATGCTGTTCTTTCTTAACCTATAGCACCTAGCACACTATACGGTAAGAAATGACTCTTCAATGATATGGTGTTTTAAAACATACTCATAGTGTAGATGTGCAGAGGGTATCCGGAGCAGAAACGTTTGGTTTCAGGTCCGTGGGACACCCTGCCTCCCCCGAGAATAACGAGCCCGCTTTTGGGGGTGCCGGTATCCTCTTCTCTTGGTTTAAACCAAGAGAACACAAAGACAGGATAAAACAAGCGTATGTGATCGGGGTCTTAACAAAAAAATCAGAGGGATTACCGGCACCATCATAAAGGGGTCTGTATCTCGGCGGGGCCAGGGTGGTACCCTGACCTGAAACCATAGCGTTACAAGCTTCTGAGACCCCCGCATCACACTATCACTAGGAATAAAAATGTATTTCAAACATGTATTAATTTGTTTATTTATTTATTTAATAATTGCGAGATGCTGTGTGTGATAATTATTTTTTGGTAATAATTGGGTAGGGGGGGTGAAGGGGTTATTAATGTGGTTATAAATAAATAAGAATATTATTCTAGGGCCCTAGAACAGAAAGTTCCCACGCCATATTGCGTGTGCCATTGCTCTTGTTTTTTTACAATGGTTGCTGGTCTTGCAGGCTTTGCAGAGTTTCAGTCAAAAAGGCAGTTGTGTGTAATCGAGTGTGGATATAAATTTAAAACCAGTTCTTAATTATATATTTGCTGAAGGTCGCTACAAGAAACAAAAAAATTTTATTTACAAATACAGTACAATACAATGGTGAAACATTTCATAAGTGAAACAGCAATCAAAACATAAAACACAATATATACATTACAGTATTGTACAAGTGCAAAAAACGCAGCCTTATTAATGCTTTCTCTATACAGGTGGGATGGGTGGCGCACCAGCTCAGTCTAGCAGGGCAGCAAAACAAGGCAGTTTTCAGGGCCACATGAATGAAACCGTTGCACCACACAACAACATTACAGTACAGTTATCCTTTGTTAGTAACAGCAGGACTTTAGGGGCAAAAAAATGTAGTACATGACAATAACAGTTCAGCACACACATTACAGTATGCGTCTCACGTGAGATGTCCTCCAAATTGTCCCTATCCATGGCCGATATGCCTTTGCATGGCGCAAAAACACCATTAATGCAGTCTCTAAGCTGCCTCTCATTACAGGATTCTGACTACACTGCTAAATAAAAGCGCAGCATTTTTCTCTTCATCTTCTCCCACATTTGTGGAGCTAAATTGCAGAAGGCCTTTTTTGGGCGATTCCCCATACGTATTTGTAACTTTTTGAAAACCCCAACGCGTACTCAACGATGTAGGGAACTGGGTGCTTAAAAATGATCAAGGAGACTTTGGGGTGACCCAGCACTCTCACACTATAATCTCCATGAGCCGGTGGCAGATAGCCGCAGGGTGGATGTCGGGCACGTTCGATGAGAGACCAAAACTACGTAACACATTTTTGTCATCCGTGTTGCGAGCATCCCACGTCCTCCTTCCCTCTCGCCTCTACAATCCCCCGGTTTACGCTCCTCTTTCTTTTAACCTCCCGCGGTGTTGCAATTCATCTACATATCCACCAGTGCACCACACCAAACTGTACCATTTACTGATGTGTGTTCTAGTCTTTCCCCTTTTTCTTTTGGCGCCTTATCACGATTCTTCCTTGCTCCTAAACTTGCAAGCCTTCCCCACGTTGCTGCTCCCGTTCTATCTCACTCATCCCCTATACGGGGCAACTCCGTTTACTCTTTCTTGTATCATTCTTAGGGTCTTTTGAGCTGACGGGACAGCCCGCTTTCCGCGCCTGCGATCAATTCATTCAGGAACGTCTTTCCAACTTCCTACACCCTGTATACCTCGGCGCCCCAATCTAAAATTGCTCTTTCTCAGAGTGCCTCTTCTTTTCTACTCTCTTACAGTATCCTCTTACCGGCCTCGTTTTCCCCATCTCTTTACCCAATTTCCCTACCCCTCTCTTGTTGTTCCTCACCAGGTACACCCTCCGCAACAGTTGAACTTAGACCTCAAGTCACCCTCAGTTCGTTGCTCCCTCCCCCGTTTTTCGTTATCTCTATCCACCTATGTTCGCTCACTTTTTTTCCCCCGGCCCCTGCCCGATTATGATCCGTTCTTTACCCTCGGCAGTAGTAATTCCTTCAAAGCGCTCCGTGGCTACTGTCACTTTTTTCGGCCATTTATTGGTTGCAGCGTCGATCGCTCCTCCTCGTGTCTAGTTCATTATAGCTGGTGGACGAAGCAATTTTGGAACCCCACGTCTCTGCGGCGTAATGTCTTCGCACCCTCATATCATCCCTCGTCCCACATCCCCCCCATAGCGCCAGTGAACTACGAAAGTCCGGAGTCTGACTGGTCTAGATATGACCTACGCCCCTCCAAAGCTTTCTTAGTTTAACTTCATCTATCCCTAGCTTCCCTTTGCGGTCCCCTCACTTTTTCTTCTTTTTTTCTTTCCCGGTCATTCCCCCTATGCTCCTGCACTGACCTCTCACTCCCACCTTTTTCTCCTCCCCTCTACCTTTCCTCCTTCACCATATACGAAATCTCTTTAGTTCTTCCATCTCTCCCACCGCATTTTTCTTCCCCTTATAGGCCCGTGCTCCCCCGCACTGGGGAGGTAAGTCTTCTCATCCGGGTCCTTGGATTCTGGCAGCCAAGTGACTGACTTTTTTAGTGAGCCTCGCGGGGTAACCCCTCTCCGAACTCACAGACTTAGAAAATTCGCAGCTCATATCCACTGCATAAAAATATTATGTATATATATACCCTTATACACCATTTTAATAAAAAAAATATCACAAAATCTTCTAAGTCCCCGGGAAGAGTAAAGACGCGCACGTTGATTTCAGAGCTCCGCAGTCCTTCCTATAAGAAGTTAGCCAAAAAGTAGATTCGAATATGTGAAAAAACGATTCTGTTAGGTTAAGTTTCGAGTTGCCCTTCTATGTTACCAAAGCGTGGATCTTAGACCATAAATTTCACTCTCACAAAATTATGGCTTTGGTGGAGCCCACTAGTCCGAACCACAAGTAACGGGGTCAGGTCTGGGCGTATACTGGGGGGACGGGGACGACTCCCATAACCCATGCTATACGGGATACGCTTATCACAATGCTTTCTGGTCTGTGCTGAAGCAGGCATTCTGGCAGCCAAGTGGCTTGACTTTGTTAGTGAGCCTGGTACCCCCCTCTCGAACCACAGATTAGAAATCGTCAGCTTCATTATAAGTGAATAAAATTAAAATTATTATAGTATAGTACCATTATACACCAGTTTTAATAAAAAATATCACAAAATTCTTCTAGCCCTCGGGAAGAGTGAAAGGACGCGACACGTTCATTTTCAGAGCTCTAGACCTTCCTATAAGAAGTTTAGCCAAAAAGTGTTCGAAAAACGCTTAGGTAAGTCAGAGGTTGCTTCATGTACCAAAGCTGACTTAGCTAGACATAATTTCACTCTCACCAAAACATATGGACTTGGTTGGAGCAGTCCGAACCACAAGTACCGGGTCCAGGGTTCTGGGCGTATACTGGGTGACGGGGCCGAATCCATAACCCCTGACTATACCGGGGGATCGCTATCACAATGCCTTTCTGTCTGTGCTGAAGCAGGGCATTTCTGTCGGGCACCAAGTGGCTGACCTTTTTGTTTTAGGGAGCCCACTGGTTACACCCTCTCGGACTACTAAGGACTTAGAAATCGCCAGCTCAGCTATAACAGTGCATTCAAAATATATTTATTTAGTTATATACCCTTATACACCATTTTAATAAAAATTCACAAAATCTTCTAAGTCCCCGGGAAGAGTGAAAGAAGCGCACGTTCCCATTTTTTCAGAGCTCCTAGGCCTCATATAAGAGTTAGCAAAAAAGTAGCTTCGAAAAAACGCTTCTTAGGTTTAAGTTTCACAGAGTCTGCTTCTAAATTGTACACCATAAGTGGACTAGACATTAATTTCACTCTCACACAGTATGGCTGGTTGGAGACAGTCCCGCAACCCACAAGTACCGGGTCTCATGGTTCTGGGCGTCGTTTATACTGGGGGGAAGGACGTGGGGACTCCCATTGTACCCCTGGACCTATCACGGGGGGACTACGCTTATAAGTCAAGTGCCTTTCTTGGTATCTGTGCTGAAAGCATGTGGAATCTGTGTCAGCCAAGTGGCATTGACCTTTTATTTTGGAGTACTGGTTACCACCCCTCTGGGAACTACAGACTAGAGAATCGCCAGCTATATACACTGCATAAAATTATATTTATATATAATACCTATTACACCATTTTAATAAAAAAATCACAAAATTCTTCTACGTCCCTCGGGAAGAGTGAAAGACGCGCACGTTCATTTTCAGAGCTCTAGGGACCTTCCTATTACAGAAGGTTAGCCAAAAAAGAGCTTCGAAAAAAACGCTTAGGTTAAGTTTCAGAGTGGATCTAAGTACCAAGCTGACTTAGAAATAATTTCACCTTCAACAACATCTATGGCTGGTGGAGACAGTCCGAACCACAATTAGTAACGGTGTCTTGGTTCTGGCGTATATGGGGGGGCGGGGACGCTCCATTAACCCTGACTATACGGAGATACGCCTTATCACAAATGCCTTTCTGGGTCTGTGCTGAAGCAGGGCATTCTGGCAAGCCAAGTGGCTTGACTTTTTTATAGTGAGCCTGGTTACCCCCCTTCGGAACTACAGACTTAGAAATGGCCCCAGCTCATATACATGTCATTTAAAAATATTTTATATATATACCTGATACACCATTTTAAATAAAAAATATCACAAAATTCTTCTAAGCCTGCGGACAGGAGTTGTGAAAGACGGCGAACGTTCATTTTCAGAGCTCCTTAGTCCTTCCTATAAAGAGTTAGCCAAAAAGTAGCTTCGCGAAAAGACGCCTAGGTTAAGTTTCAGATTTGCTTCGAAATGTACCAAAAGCGGACTAGACATAATTTCACTCTTCCAAACATTATGGCTGGTTGGAGACAGTATCGAACCACAAAAGTACCGGGTCCATGGTTCTGGGCGTATACTGGGGGACGGGGACCGACTCCATTAACCCCTGACTATACCGGAGATACGCTATCACACCTTTATGGTCTGTTGCTGAAATGCAGGGCATTCTGGCAGCCAAGGCTTGCACTTTTTTTAGTAGTCATGGTTACCCCTTCGAACTACAGATTAGACAATCGCCAGCTCCATATTTACAGTGCTAAAATATATTTATATATATACCTTATACACCCATTTTAATAAAAAAAATATCACAAAATTCTTCTAAGTCCCTCGGAAGAGTGGAATTAAGCGCAACGTTCCATTTTTCAGAGATCGCTAGACCTTCCGGATAAGAAGTAGCCAAAAGTAAGTAGCTTGAAAAAACGCTTAGGTTAAGTTTCAGAGTTGATTTAATGTACCAAAGCTGGACTTAGACAAATTTCACTCAACAAATTTGGCTGGTTGGAGACAGTCCGAACCACAAGTACCGCGTCCATGGTTCTGGGCCGTACTGGGGGGACGGGGACGACTCCCATTAACCCTCTGGACTATACCGGGTTACGCTTATCACAATGCCTTTCTGTATCTTGTGATTGTGCAAGCAGGGCATTATGGCGCCAGTGCTTGACTTTTTTAGTGAGCCTTGAGTTACCCCCTCTCGGAACTAAGACTTAGAATAGAAATCGCCAGCTCATATACACTCTAAAACATATTTATTTATATTATCCATTATACACACCATTTTTTACTTAAAAAAAAAAAATATCACAAAATTCTTCTAAGTCATCGGGAAGAGTGAGAGACGCGACTATCTGTTATTTTCGAGCTCCTAAGCCACGGCTTCCTATAAGAAGTTAGCCAAAAAAGTAGCTTCGAAAAACGACTTAGGTAAGTCAGAGTTGCTTCTAAGTACCAAAGTGGACCTCTTAGACAAATTTTTCACTCTCACAATACTTATTTATGGTGGTTGGAGGACAGTTCCGAACACAAGTACCGGGTCCATGGTTTCTGGGCGGTTATACTGGGGGGACGGGGAACGATGGTCCCATTAACCTCTGACTATACCCGGGGATACGCTATATCACAATGCCTTTCTGGCGGTGCTGAACGCAGGGCATTTGGCAGCCAAGTGGGTTGAATTTTTTTAGTGAGCTGGTACCCCTCTCGGAACCTGACGACTGTAGAAATCGCCTTTACCCAGCCTCACTATGACATTGTGCATAAAATAATATTGATATATCATTACCCTTATCTTTATACACCATTTAATGACATTTCAAAATATACAAATTTCTTTATTACAGTCTCTCGGAAGTACGTCGAACACAGCGCACGCGTTACCGTTCAACTTTCTCAGAGCCTCTTCTACGACCCACTCCTATAAGAAGTTAGCCAAAACAAAAAGTAGCTTCGAAAAAAGATTAGGTTAAGTTTCAGAGTTTGCTTCTAAGTACCAAAGCTGGACTTAGACATGACATAATTTCACTCTCACAACATTATGACTGGTTGGAGACAGTCCGCCCGAACACAATGTACCGGGCGTCCAGGTTCGGGCGATTCACTGGGGGGACGGGGGGACTCCCCTTAACCCCTGACTATACCGGAGAAAGCTTATACCTGCCTTTCTGGTCTGTGCTGAAGCAGGGCATTATGGAGCCAAGTGGCTTGACCTTTATTAGTGATCCTTGTTACCCTCTCGGAACCACAAACTTAGAAATCGCCAGCTATATACAGTGAATTAACAATATTTTTTTTATATATATACCACTATCACAATTTAATAAAAAAATATCAAACCAAAATCTTCTAAGTCCTCGAAAAGAGTGAAGGACGCCGCACGTTCATTTTCAGAGCTCCTAGTTCCTTCCTTTAAGAAGTTAAGTAGCCAAAAAGTAGCTTCGAAAAACGCTAGGTTAGTTATTTCAGATTGTCTTCTAATGTAACCCCACAATAGCTTTGGACTTAGACATAATTTCACTCTCACAAACATTATGGATGGGTTAGGAGAAAGTACGAACCCAAGATAGCGGTCCATGGTTTCTGGGAGTATATACTGGATGGGGGCGGGGACGACACCAATACCCCTGACTATACCGGGGATACGCTTACACAATGCCTTTCTGGTTGTGTGCTTGAAGCGGGCATTCTGGCAGCAAGTGGCTTGACTTTTTTTTAGTGAGCTGGTTACCCCCTCACGGAACACAGACTTAGACATCGCCCAGAGCTCTATACAGTGACAGAAATATATTTATATAATACCCTTTTACCACCATTTAATAAATAAAATCAGTGACAACATTCTTCTGGATGGGTCCTCAGAAAGAGTGAAAACAGCGCGTAGTTCATTTTCAGAGCTCTAGACCTTCCTATAAGAAGTTAGCCCAAATAGTAGCTCGAAAAACGCTTGGTTTAAGTTCAGAGTTGCTATCTAATGTACAGTACCAAAGCTGGACTTAGACATAAATTGTCACTCACAAACATTATGGCTGGTTGGAGACAGTCCGATACCACAAAGTATCGGGTCCAGGTCTGGGCCGTATACTGGTGGGGTACGGGGATACGACTCCCATTAACCCCTTGTACTTATAGTGACGGGGATACGCTTTTATCACATGCATTTCTTGGTCTGTGTGAAGCAGGGCATTTCTGGTGCGATGCCAAGTGGCTGACTTTTTTTAGTGAGCCTGGTTACCCCCTCTCGGAAACTACAGACTTAAGAAATCGCCCCTAGTCTCAGTTATACAGTGCATTATAGGAAATAGTTATTATATACCCTTACACCATTTTAATAAAAAAAGATATCAAAAAATTCTTTAAGTCTTCTCGGGACAGAGTGAAAGAACGTCCACGTTTTCATTTCAGAGAGCCTCCTAGACCGTCCTATAGTAGAAGTTAGCCAAAAATATGTAAGTAGCTTCGAAAAACGTTGAGGTTAAGTTTCAGAGGGTGTGCTAATGTACCAAAGCTGTGATTAGACATAATTTCACTCTCACAAACATTATGGCTTGGTTGGAGGGACAGTCGAACCACACACGTACCGACAGGTCCATGGTTCTGGGCGTAGCTATACTGGGGAGGACGGGACGAACTCCCATTATACTCCATGACTATACCGGGATACGCTTATCACAATGCCGTTATGGTCTGTTGGAAGCAGGAATTTCTGCAAGCGAAGTGGCTGTTTGATTTTTTTAGTGAGCATGGTTAATCCCCTTCTCGGGACTACAGATGTTAGAAATCGCCAGCTCATATAAGTGCATAAAATATATTTATATATATACCCTTATTACCTGGCACATTTTTAATAAAAATATCACAAAATTCTTCTAAGTCCCTCGGAAGAGTGGAAGACGACGACGTTCATTTTCAGACTCCTAGCTTCCTATAAGAAGTGAGCCAAAAAGTAGTGCTCGAAAAAACGCGTGAGTGTAAGTGTTTCAGAGTTGCTTCTATGTCCCAAAAGCTGGAATTACTTAGATCATTAATGTAACTCTACAATCATTATGGCCTGGTGGAAGGCCAGTCCGAACCCACCAAGTACCGGGGTCATGGTTCTGGGCGTATTAAATGTGGGGGGGGGACGGGGGGACTTCCCCACTTACCCCGGACCTCCTATACCGGAGATAGATACGCTTAATCAAAATTCAGTTCTGGTCCTTGCACATGTGCTGAGCACAGGCATTCTGGAAGCCAAGTTGGCGTGACTTTTTTTTAAGTGTGAGCCGGGTAGTTACCCCCTCTCGGAACTACAGACGTAGGAAATCGCCAGCTCATATACACTCATATAATAAAATATATATTATATATATACCCTTAATACAACATTTTAATACAAAACATCACAAAAGTGTCTAAGTCCCTCGGAGGTGAAAGACGGCACGTTCATTTTCAGAGCTCCTAGTCTTCCGATAAGAAGTTAGCCAACAAAGTAGCTTCGAAAAAACGCTTAGGTTAAAGTTTCAGGAGTTGCTTCTAATGTACCAAAGCTGGACTAGACATTAATTTCACTCTCACAACATTATGGCTGGTGGAGGAGACAGTCCGAACCACAAAGTACCGGGTCCATGGTTCTGGGCGTATACTGGGGGGGCGGGGACGACCCATTAACCCCGACTTATACCGGAGATACGCTTCACAATTGCCTTTCTGGTCTGTGCTGAAAGACAGGGCGGATTCTGGAGCCAAGTGGCTGGACTTTTTTTAGTGAGCCGGGTTACCCCCTATGGCTCGGAAAGAACTTACCAAAGACTTAGAAATCGCCAGCTAATATAACTGCAAAAATATATGTTATATCTAACACTATGACACCATTTAATAAAACATCACAAAAATTCTCTAAGTCTCCTCCGGAGGCGTGAAAGACGCGCAGTTCATTTTCAGAGCGCCTAGACTTTGGGCCTATAAGAATTAGCCAAAAAGTAGCTTCGAAAAATGATCGCTATGAGTTAAGTTTCAAGAGATTGCTTCTAATCTACCCAAAGCTGGACTTAGACAAATTTCACTCTCACAACATTCTGGTGGTTGGAGACAGTCCGAACCACAAGTACCGGGGACGGTCCATTCGTTATGGGCCGTCTACTGGGGGACGGGGACGACTCCCATTGAACCTGACATACCGGTGTAGACGTTTATCACAATGCCTTTGGTTATGTGCTGAAGCAGGGAATTCTGGCAGCCAAGTGGGCTTGCTTTTTTTACGTGACCTGGTTACCCCCTCTCGGGAACTACAGACTTAGAATATCGCCAGCTTCATATCATCTGGCATTTAAATTATATATTTATCTCTATACCCTTATACACCAATTTATATAAAAAATATCACAAACCATCCGTTGATTCAAGCCATCTTGAGGATTTAACAGAGTGAGAGTGACGCCGCGTACGTTCCATTTTCGAGCTTCTAGATCTCCTATATTGAAGTTAGCACATTATAATAGTAGCCGATCGAAAAACGCTAGGTTAAGTTTCAGAGTTGCTTCTAAAGTTACCAATGCGGACCTTAGTAACATATTTAACTATCACAAACATTATGGCGGTTGGAGACATGTCAGAACAACACGTACCGTTGGTCTGCCATGGTTCCTGGGAGATATACTGGGGGGACGGGGGGACGATGTCTACTCCAGTTAGTACACAGTAACCCCCTGATTATACTTCGGAGATCGCTTTATCAACAATGCACTAGCCTGGGGCTGCGCTGAAAAGCTCGGGCATCTTGCAGTGCGCAAGACAGTGGATTGTTGGAGGAACTGTGTTTTAGTATGAGCATTGGTGTACCTCTCTAGTCTGTCGGAAACTACAGACTTAGAAATCGCCTAGATCATATACACTGACATAACAATATTATTTAATTGAGACATTTATACCCTTATACACCATTTTAATAACAAAAGATCACAAAAATTCTTATAATGGCCTCGGAAGAGTGAAATGCGCGCGTACGGTTTCATTTTCAGAGCTTCTCAGTACTCCCATAAGAAGTTATGACCCCCAAGAATGTATACTGTATGGTGCATAGATATTTAGGCATCATTTATATTAGAATGTAAGTTGTTTAAATGGCTTTTCAGAGGATTAGTGATGATTTAGATTGAGAGATCAGTTATGAATATTAAAGGAAATTGATTTTAATTTAGTGTGTATGTATGGAGAAGTCTTTGGTTGTAGGACAGTGCTTTTGATAACCCTTCTACATTTATTTGTACTGTATATTGGTTTATCATGGGTGTGTATATAACGTGTGTATATATATATACTGTATATCTCTCTCTCTCTCTCTCTCTCTCTCTCTTTCTCTCTGTCTCTCTGTATATATACAGTATACAGTATATATATATAGTTGCATGATGAAGCCACAGTACAAATTCATGGGTGAAGGGTGGGTATCGGGCCAATGTGGCTTAACCCCTTAATTACCTTTGCGGTTATTATCCGATAAGGTGTTTAAGGGGTTAATTGATATCTGAATGTACTTGCAATGTATTGGCTTGGTATTGGCTATGTATTGTGTGGGCAAGAGAAGGAAGGCGCTGGCGACGGACACTTCGTATTGATGAGGTCAGTAGTACTTTATTTATTTGAATATGCTTGTTAATGTTTTTAATAATGGGCACATAATCTATTATCCATATCTGGATAATAGTTATTTTGAACATTATTGTACTGTAGGTGGTGGGGGGGAGGGTGTATGTATTGAATGTATAGGCCAGGTTTATTTTTTTTACATTCAGGGTTGGTTCCGTGATTCTGCGTGGGACCTCTGGAGACCACCTGCGGGTATTCTCGGGTATCCCAAGGGTATCAGGCTGGTGGTTCCACGGGTGACACATGCGGGGATGACGATGTGTGGTACCACTTCTGTGGGGGCACCTCCGACCCGTAGTCTGCGGGGATGACGATGTGTGGTCCAACTTCTGTGGGGGCACCGCGGACCCGTAGTGAGCACCCGTGAGTTCCCCAGACCCCCGAGGGAACTACCCGAGGCCCCGCAGACACCTGTGGGTTTGACCCGGGGCTCCCAGACATCCTTGGGCCTACCGTGGGGACTCAATTGTGGCCCACGGTGCCCCAAGGAGACCACCTGGGGGCCATGGTGCTGGCAGGATCCACCAGCAGGCCTCCAGAACCTGTGTAAAAAGGGCTGCTGGTAAACTGTAGGTCTGTCCAGGTGCCCTGCCAGCCCACCGGGGACTAGCGTGGGGCTGCGTTATGAACCCTGCATGTAAAAGGATTAATCTTGTATTTATGGGGGGGCACAAGGGGTGGGTAATGTATTTAATAAATATAATGCTGTTTATTGTGGGTCGTTGTACTGTTTTTATTGTGGGTACTGGGGGTGGGGTGTTTCCCCAATGGTATGTGGGTAGGCCTCCCTTGTGGGTACTGACTGGGTGGTTAGGCCTCACGGGGTGGGGTTAGTGTGGGAGGGTATGTAGGCATCCCGAGTGGTGGGTGAGGGTGTGTTAACCCCTTAATGACTGTAGCAGTTAATAACCGCTATGGTGATTAAGGGGTTAGGGGACATTACTTTGGATGTTTTAATTTTTGTCTCTGTTTTGCAGCAAGCAGCGGAGGGGCCGTGGGTAGTGGGTAGTGGGTGTGGGTGTGGTTATTTACACGGGATCCCCCTCCCCACATTTACATACAGTACACTGCATTCACAGAAACACAGGCCAGGCAGATTTTACTGACACACTAGGGGGAGGGGGTAGTAATAAATAAATAAATGAATATAAATAAATACATTTAAAATTCATTTTTATTGATAGTGTAGATGTGCAGAGGGTCTCCGGAGCTGAACCACTGTGGTTTTAGGTCTGGGGACCCCCTGCTCCCCGAGATACAGGCCCCTTTAGGGGGTGCCGGTATCCCTCTGCTCTGCTTTGTTTACAGGCCGCGATCACGTGATCGGGCTCTTTAAACGCAGAGGGATACCAGCACCTCATAAAGGGGGCTGTATCTCGGGGAGCAGGGGGTCCCCCGACCTGAAACCAACGCGGTTCAGCTCCGGAGACCCCCTGCACATCTACACTATAAATAAAAATATATTTCAAATGTATTTATTTATAGTCATTTATTTATTTATTTATTTAGATTTATTTATTTATTTATTGGCGGCTGCTGTGTGTGAGTTTTTTTTTATTGTGGGTAGCGGGGGTGGGTGAAGGGGGTATTAGCCCCAAAGGTGCTTGTTTAGGGCTTGTGGGGGGATAGCGGGAGGGCTTAACCCCTTCATGACCGTAGCGGTATTAACTGCTACGGTCGTGAAGGGGTTAAGTGCACCCGCAACCCCCCCGCAAGTCCTAAACTCACACCAAGGTCCATATACCCCCTTCACCAACCCCCGCTACCCACAATAAAGCGGGCATGGTGGGTTAACCCCTTCATTGCCTTAGCGGCTATCCGCTATGGTAATGAAGCAGCATTTCTGGATTTTAATACTATTGAGCAGGAGCAGGGGGCCCCCTGAGTTTAGATTTCGGCTCCGGAAAACCCTGCTCACTGTACAATATTATTAAAATACAGAAATGCTGCTTCTTACCATAGCGCATAGCCGCTAAGGTAAAGAACGAGGTTTTTATATATGTGGTTTATTTATACTGTAATGTGCAGAGGGTCTCCGGAGCGAAACCGCTGTGGGTTTAGGTCCGGGGACCCCTGCTCCCCGAGATACAGGCCCCTTAGGGGGTGCCGGTATCCTCTGCTCGCTTGGTTACAGGCCGCGATCACGTTATCGGGCCCTTTAAACGCGAGAGGGATACCGGCACCTCATAAAGGGGTCTGTATCTCGGGAGAGGGGGTCCCCGAGACCTGAAACCAGTGCGGTTCAACTGCCCGAGACCCCATGACATCTACACTATAAATAAAAAGTATTTAAAATAATTTTAATGCCGTGTTTGCGCTGATTAGACCAGCGAGACAGCGCGATCTCTATCTGTGCAAACCATCTCGCCCCCCGCCGGCCCATAGTATATTTATTGTATGTATGTAACAGTACTGTATGTGTACGTACTGTATCTAGGGGATTATAAGGGGTTGTTGTATACGTATATATATATATATATATATATATACTGTGTATATACAGTACTGTATATATATACTGCATTACAATTCATGAATTTATGCCATCTGGTGGACACGCGAAGCATTGCAGCCTATTAAATCCTGATCATTATCATTTAACAGATCAGGCCCCCGTCAGCCAGGCATGAACCGTGGCTGGGAAGGCAAACGCAACGGGGCCTGTCAGAGGTGAGGAGCGGCGCATTCCAGGTATCTGCCAGGTACAAACTGGTCATTTGCTCGAATAAAGTGTGTCGCAGCAGTAGTCAGGATTAGGTGGGTGTGGGCGTTTGAGCTTGCTGGGTTTTTATATATTTAGTATTCACTGATATATCACTTTATATATCACTTTAAATAACACACAGAGTTATCACTTATTTGTTAATGAAACTGATATGGTTGAAGGTTAATTTAATTCATTTAAATAATATATAATTAGTACCGCAGATTTTTTCACTTTCACTATTAAAACATTTTATAAATAAATAGCAATGGAATGCTATGTCTACTCCCCTTGTAGGCACATCGGGTAGAAATACTGTACCTTAGAAGAAGCGTCGACATGTGAAATTATTGTCAGTTTCAAGCGCCAGCACTGATGTCACTGTGACAGCACTGATTCAGTTTAAAAGGGGGACGAAGCAGCACCTGAGAACGGGACCTTGGTCCCACGGTGCTGCCACTGGGGTTCTGAATTCAGTTTGGCACATCAGCATGACAACCGCCAGTCTATTCAGGCTTAGTTTTAATTTACAGGATACTCCTTCATGACATTTTCAGAATAATCAGTGCACCTCGTTGTAAGGGAAAATAAGAGAAAAGAAAGAAAAAAAGAACACACAATAGTGAGGTACGTTCACAACATGCAGCATGCATAGATGAGTGGTGAGATATGCACTTACATTTCATTGCCTGCAATAGGGTATCTTTAACTGCATTCGCCTCCACAATGTTGGAGAAAGATTTCAGAAAGCCTTCTTTTTCAAAAGCTCAGCTTTATGTGCAGATTCAGGATAATATTTACACAGAACGGTGTAAATAAAACATGAGGACAGACCAGTTTGTGGTGTTTAGCAGCCTTTTCTGGTGTCCGTGACATCCACCGTCGATCCAGCCAGTGTACTACGTCACTTCTGTTTTTTTGTTTTACCACCGAAACGGGTCCTCCCGGCAACCCTATGCGTTTCAAAGGTATCCCTTCTTCATCAGGGGTAAGTGTGGTAAGTCCTTGTGTCCCCTCCTTTTATGTCCCCTCCTGTCTAGTACTGCTATACAAATTTCTTTAATTATAGCATATTACTCGGATCGGGTTACATATTGGAGCAATAAAAAACACATTTTAGCTATAACGATCTAATAGTATAAAAACGACAAACATACGTATCTTATTATATAAAAAAAACATACCATACAAAACCTTACCATTCAAAAAGCCATTAAATGATTAATGATTAATGAAAATGATTAATTAAATCATTAATTTGATCACAGTTTATTTGAATCTGAATAACTGAGAAACAGATCCCTAATAGAAATGTTTACATTATGTTTTATTAATCAGAGTAAAAATAATTTGTAAAAAAATCTAGAATAGAGTATCTTGCTATAGTAGTAAATCTACTTCTTAAGTTGAGAACATAATAGATCTAAAATTCATATTTACATGTAACCTCTTCAATTTGCACATTGACCCGAACTTTCTGATTTTCAAAGCTTAAAACTGCCATTATTGCAAAGGAGGGAAAACAAAATATTTTCGGGAATTATATCTATATATATGGAAAGGGATTGTCCCAATTCAATTTAATGCTTTTTCTCTCTAAATAATAATATTTTACAGATAGTGATTAATATACAGTAATGTGAATAATTACATAAAACAAGTGTGAATTGTGTATATTCACTATATAGTGACATAAATTGTGTCTCAAGTGCATGTAAATACATTATATATTATGAATTTTGTGTATATATATAAAGGACACTCCTTCACCCCACCACTCTCCTTACCCCAGTATTCATATTTATTCTTTAGTAATCAGGAATGCTGTAATAGGATTGAGACTTAGAGATATACACTGGCGACACACTTTATTCGAGCTCGGCTAGTCCCACGAATTCGGGTATACCCGGGTGTATTGAGGTTTGTGACTGTTTTCTGCCCGAGTGCATTGAGTTATTTTCCAGCAGGGATTGAAGCATTTTATTCCCGCTGGCTGCAATACTGCACAGTACATATATATATACTGCATTACAATTCATGAATTTATGCCATCTGGTAGACACGCGAAGCATTGCAGCCTATTAAATCCTAATCATTATCATTTAACAGATCAGCCGCCCATCAGCCAGGCATGAACCCAGGCTGGGAAGGCAAATGCAACGGGGCTTGTCAGAGGTGAGGAGCGGCGCATTCCAGGTATCTGCCAGGTACATACCGGGTATTTGCTCGAATAAAGTGTGTCGGTGCAGTATACTGTGTATATACAGTACTGTATATATATACTGCATTACAATTCATGAATTTATGCCATCTGGTGGACACGCGAAGCATTGCAGCCTATTAAATCCTGATCATTATCATTTAACAGATCAGGCCCCCGTCAGCCAGGCATGAACCGTGGCTGGGAAGGCAAACGCAACGGGGCTTGTCAGAGGTGAGGAGCGGCGCATTCCAGGTATCTGCCAGGTACAAACTGGTCATTTGCTCGAATAAAGTGTGTCGCAGCAGTATATATAAAGTATAAATAATAATAATAATCAAGTCTGTGCCTAACATTACATAGTAAAGCAGCTCCGCATGCTTTTTTGCTAATAACAATTACTTAGTCAAATCCAAATGGTCACAAACTCACCTGTCACCTGCAACATGAGCATAGTTGATCTATAAGAATATTTTAAATGACCGTCTTCAATCCTGAAGAGATAGAACCCACTATCCGCTTTACTTGCATCATTTATTATCAGGGAGCAGTCTCTAGCTCTCAGTTTAACTCCTGACGTGTTAAAGCTTCGTCTTTCAACTAACATAGAGTCTGGATCGCAAATGTCAACTCCAGTGCTATTCAAGGCTGCAAGGTATGCAATTGTCTTGTTATCCTCATAATTTAATTCCGGTAGCCAGAATCCCTTGATATTGTCTGACCATGGCAACTTCTTATTAACAGTAAAGTTACAGGGGATGAGCACACACAGCCCCTCCTGCACAGTGATATTTCGTTTCACCTTAATACGATAGCTGTCAAACTTCTGACAAATGATATCTGGGGAGAGAAGAATTTACGTGTAGAAATGTGGAAGCATTTACATCAGTGTTTCTCACTTGGCGCCGTGGGAGTATCAAAAGGAGACGCTGGGTCACAAAGTGACTTTCTTTCCACCTGTCACTTGAAACCCCTTACATACCTTCGCTGCATCGATGACATCCTCCTGATTAGGACTTCTGGCGAACAGGACCTCCTACAGTTCCATGAAAACTTCAATACGTTCCACCCGACCATCAACCTCAAACCCACCAATTCCCCGGACGAAGTATATTTCCTAGACACCACCATCACCATAAAGAACCACCAACTACAAACTTCTGTATACCGCAAACCTACAGACAGTGCCAGATATTTGAGGGACAACAGCTTCCACCCGACACACACTAAGCATGCAACATGTAGCCCACTTTGGTTCTAACTGTTAATCTGAAATTCACAAATGTATTTTGTATATTGTAATAATGGGTCATAAATCCAATATCCATTTTGTGCCAAATTTGAACCTTCACATAAAGTATTAGATTGACTAAAATGATGTTTCAGGCACTTAAAAGATTATTACATCTTTTCAGAAGTTCTCCCAGTCACTTAGCTTATATGTATTGTATGCAGAAGTAAGTAGTAATACAATTATTATAATGGGGTGATCAATTCCAGTACTCAAGCCTGGGTCAATGGGGCCTTCATGTGATATCACATCACCTGCACTCATCACACATTACAGAATAAGGGCCTAAGCCTCACCACATATCGTCAAAGGCCACAAGCATTACGTTTAGTAATCTTCTCCTGTAAAGAGCATCTCTCTCAATTCCTTTCACACTCTCTCTGTATCTCTCCTTCTCGCTTCTTCATGGTGTGGTTGGGAGTAACGTCATGACATATGACACAT
>WSYH01003568.1:0-65074 GCA_036426205.1 Ascaphus truei | reverse complement strand
TATGCGTGCGTGTGCGCATGTTTGTGTGCGTGTATATGTGCGCATGTATGTGTGCGTGTGCGCATGTATGTGTGCGTGTGCGCATGTTTGTGTGTGTGTATATGTGTGCGTGTGCGTATGTATATGTGTGCGTGTGCGCATGTGTGCATGTGTATGTGTGCGCATGTATGTGTGCGCATGTTTGTGTGTGTGTATATGTGTGCGTGTGCGCATGTATATGTGTGCGTGTGCCCATGTGTGCATGTGTATGTGTGCGCGTGCGCATGTGTATGTGTGCGCGTGCGCATGTATATGCGTGCGTGTGCATATATATCTATATCATACACACATACATACACACCTAAGCTCCGCAGGGCCCTGTGCCTGCAAAATGTCTCTGTAAAGTGCTATGTAAAACTAGCAGCGCTATACAAGAACAAGCCATTATTCATTTTAATAACACACACATTGAATTGTACACATTCACACAAAATTAAATATACATATTGTTTACAGTATGATATATACAGATTTGATTTTAAATGAGTTGTTAATATTTAACATTAACTACACACGTGCAATGGAATAAGGTTTAATTAATTAATTCTGAGCTACTCTCCTTTTCTGCTGCTGCTCTGTCAGTTCCGGGGGAAGATCATATGACCAGGCAATGACTGATACATTTGTGCTCATGCACGTGCACGGCTGTGGAGGGGGCAGGACTCACAAAGGGGTGTGCCAGAGCCTGTTACAGAAAAGGAAGGGGTTGTGCCTTTCTAAAGGGTTGCTATAGAAACAAAAATGCTCGTTACATTAGAATACATAAAAAAATTGTCTTTCAAAGTTGTTTTTTAAAAAAAAGAAAATGCTACAAGTATTTTCTCACAGTACAGAACTGATTTATTTAAAAACCCACACATGCAGGATACTGACTGAACTGCAGCTTTAAGTGCGCAAAATAGCAATACTACAGCCTTTCCCCCCTTCTTCGTATGTGTATATGTAAAGCAAGTGACAATATTCTACATTCTTACCTAAACTGGTAATTGTTTGTTTGCTCCTGTTATAAATGTGTAAAAATCCTGATTGTGTGACCAACATAATGGCTGCTTCAATGTATCCTTATATTACTAAGACCATTATCTATTGTTACAGTTTGAAGCTCAAACTGCTGGGAACATTGGCAACAAATGATCAGAAACAGGAAAATGTTGCAACATCTTACACTGCTGGGGAACTGTGCCAAAACCTGCTAAAGAAATCAAAGGATGCTTTTAAACTCATTAACAATGGCATTGAGTTGAATAATAATAATAATAAAATGCAGTATTATCTAATAATTAATTAAAAAAAACATGTAAGATTTCATATGTTTTGCTGCTTTAAGGGGAAGAAAGGGTTAACTGCTGCACACCATATAGTTAGAAAAAGCTTGCATAATTACCGGTGCTCGTGTACTGAGGGGTAACCTGCTGGAGACCCAAATATTATCCAGGAACAAAGAATGACTTCGGATTTTCTAATGCTGAATTTAATGAGCCAAAAAGACGACGTTTCGACCTGAGATGCTTTTTCATGTAATAAATGGCTTTTTTTTTATCACTTGATAAAGACCATCTCAGGTCCAAACGGCGTCTTTTTGGCTCATTAAATTCAGCATTAGAAAATTCGAAGTGCCTTGTGCCATTCTTTGTTCCTTGCTGCTTTAAGGAATAACACCGGGCAGTACATATGGGCCTGTGTCTGGACAGACTTACTACTAGCAAGGATACCATTGCTATAACAATTAGCATTTCAAGCTTTGTTACAGGGGCCCTAAACACGTCACAGAGGGGTTTGCAAAGCATCACTGGCTGTTTATAACATCCCTGTAGCCAGTAGCGCTGGTTTCGCCCAACTTGTATCTGCAAACAATATATGGGTGTGCTTCTTTGGAGCAACATGGGTTAGAGGAGGCGTTACTGGACTATGTAAGGGAGAACCTTTATAAATGCCCTACATTCCTACAGTAAGTGCATTTTAACAAGTCATTTGATGTGAGGCTTTATTCCCCCGTTACATTTGGCAGAAACAGGGGAGGCCAACTTCAGTCCTCCAGGGCCACCAACCGGTCAGGTTTTCAGTATACACCTGCTTCAGCACAGATGCCTCAATCAGCGGCTCAGTAAACGACTGAGCCAATGATTGAGCCACCTGTCCTGAAGCAGCGATATCCTGAAAACCTGGTCTGTTGGTTGCCCTTGAGGACTGGAGTTGGCCACCCCTGTTCTAAAGGACATAATAACAAAAAAGCAGCGTTTCATTTATACAACCGGCACTGTGCAATGTTATTAGGATGCTGTGATTCCCACCACCCAGCAGCATTATTTAACAACACAAGTTTGTGTACTGTATGAAACCTGCTTAGTGCATGTGTGTGTTTAATGCCTAGCAAGTAATGACGTCTCCCTGGGGGAATCCTACAAAGACAGAGGATTGGAAAGACACCCGCCCATCTCTCATATAAAGCTTAGGCTATGTTTACCCACGCAGAATTCAGAATGCTGCTCTCACAGGTGTTAATATTTTGCCTCTGGATCCTACACCCACAAGGTAACCTACTTGGAATTATTATGTCCTCCTCAGAGAGGTCCCAGCAGCAAGACTCCCTCATAGAGAAACTTTGCTGACGGATTTGGATCGGCCGGTTCCTTTGGTTAGCAGATTTCCGTGGGTCAATCTCAAAAAGGGCGATTCGCGTTTTGCTGATTTTTTAAAATTATTATTACCAATACACTGCACGAATTCTGCAACCCGTGGATGGATTATGCAGAATCCAATCTGTAGATTCAGCAATCCGTTGGGGGATTCTTAAGAATCCCCCAACGGATTGCTAAATCTACAGATTGGACTCTACAAATCCGTCAACGGATTGTATCCAATGGCAGATTTTGATGAATCCACGCAGATTGAAACCGACCAAATCCGTCTGCAGATTTTACACCGTGAAACTGATTTTGGGGGGGGGGAAATGCGAGAAAATGGGGGAAACAGATTGGGCCAGATTCACCCATATCTACTCCCTGAAGCCATGTGCACATGGAACCCATTCTGCGCACCCAACCACTGCCATTGAAATTATGATCTGACTAAGTACAATTTAATCAGGGCTCCTATACAGGTGTACATATCTCTGTACTGATAAATACATCCTTTTTTCCCTTCCAGCTGCAGAGTCTGCCGCCGTCCCCGTCAGATCCCAAGGTGTGTAGCATGGTGCACTGTATGCATACACATTTACAGCATGTTTCGGCTCATGTAAGAGCTCTTGAGAAAGGCTGTTGTCATTAAATACCACCCTTTTTTGCATTGGCGTGCCTGTCCCTTTTTGCTTCTTCATTTACTGTACCTGATTTGGACGGTGTTCACCCAGTATTTTCAATGTTGTTTGGTTTCATTAGTGAGTGCCCTGATGCTGTACCATATATATATATATGTAGAGGTATCAGTACCGTGTTAGCCGAGCTTCAATAAACAAAAAATAAATAGATGATACCGTTCTGTGGCTAACGAAATGCTTTTATTTGTGCTAGCTTTCGAGATACACTGATCTCTTCTTCCGGCGATGTTACAATGAATGAAGCAAGCAAAAGCTATACTATAAACAGTGTCTATTGGAATGTTATCTGTGCTGGTCCTTCCACCGGTGTGGATGTGTTTTATGGCTGGAGGTGTCAAAAGGTTCCTGAAAGCAAGTGATGAAAGAGTGTGTATGTGTATCAGTGTGAATTAACATGAATGGAGAGCCCACAGTATATACAATGCTTTACAAAAGGTGTGTGTGGAGTGAGAGGGATATAAATGGTGTGGGTGGGTGTGGAAATGTGAGAGTTAGTAGCATAACTAAAAGTGTGTGTGGATACTATGTGGTCCCTATTAGTGTATAGGGATGGAAAAACAAGGAGTGTAAGTATGTGTGAGAGACAGCTGTGTGTGCATACATATAGCACAGTATGTACAGACATGGCCTATAGCGCTCATGGGAAGAGAGTTCACTTGTGTCAGTAATGACTCATAAAATTTCGATCTCTGTGTAGGCCACTGCTAAGTGTCCCGAACAGTTGCATAAATTTGTATTCATGCAACCATCTCTCTTTCGGTGTTTTAAGATAACCTTTGAGTATGGCAACCCTCAGATCGTTCATCTTATGGCCAGAGTCAGAGAAATGTTCCCCAACAGGACTGTCTCTTGTTCCGCGTGTGATGCTGTGGCGGTGCAGGTTCATTCTCTTGTTTAGCCCCTGCCCTGTCTCACCTATGTAGTAGCAGCCCCCTGGGCATTTCATGCACATGATGAGGTACACGACATTGCTGGAGGAACAGGTGAACCTTCCTCTGATTTTGTATTTCCGATTCCTGTGTGGTATTTGTATTGTGTCCGCTGTGTAGAGCATTGCGCAGGTTTTGCATCTTGGGTCCTGGCATGGTTTCGTCCCCCATTCAGTTGTACTGCTGAATACTTTACTCCTCACCATAATATTCTTGAGATTATGGGGTTGTCTGTATGATAATAAGGGTGTTGCAGGGAAGACCTGTTGCAGTCTTGTATCTTCCTGGAGGATGGGTTGTAGTTTCCTGGCGATCTTGCGTAGGGCTCCTAGGTGTGAGTTATATGTGACCACCAAAGGTACCCTGTCACTTGTCTCCTTTGT
The DNA here is from genome assembly GCA_036426205.1 of Ascaphus truei. Lineage (NCBI taxonomy): Eukaryota > Metazoa > Chordata > Amphibia > Anura > Ascaphidae > Ascaphus > Ascaphus truei. Next base: position 60,404 of record WSYH01003568.1, on the reverse strand, counting down.
ACATAGGGCGGGCGAGATGAGGGATAGATTCCTGTCAAGGGGGTATGCCAAAAAGGATCTTGATCTAGCCTATGACGTAGCTCTCGGTACGGATAGAGAGATGCTTATTAATATGGATAAACGTCAATCTGGCCATGGTACACCGGTCGAGAGCAGTGATGCACCTTACTTTATCACAAATTACAGTGAACAAGCTAATTCCATCAAAGCGATAATCCAAAAACACTGGGCTACATTATCTTTAGACCCTCTATTACAAAATATGGTATGTACAGGTCCAAGGGTAGTTTTTCGTAAAGCGGCTGCACTAGGCACCTTTTTGTCACCTAGCATGCTTAAGCCCATGACTCAAAAGAAAAATAGATTGTCTCTATTTCCCAAGCTACTGGGTTCATTCAAATGTGGCCATTGCAAAATATGCCCAAATATGAATAAAGCAACACACTTTACCAACCGTGATGAAACACGCAGATTCCAGATAAAATCATTTATGTCCTGTCAGACCAATTTTGTGGTTTATTTGTTAAAATGCGGATGCAATAAGCAATACGTGGGGTTAACCAGCAGAGTCCTTAAGATTCGCATCTTAGAGCATTTAAGACTCATAAGGAACCATGATATGCTGCATCCCGTATCTTCACATTTTAACACCTGTCCATTGGGTTCTGTAGAGACCTTACAATGTTTAGCCATTGAGCATATTGCATTACCTCCTCGCGGAGGAGATCGGATTAAGATCTTGCATCAGCGAGAAGCTCATTGGATTTTTGTATTAAATACCCTACAACCCAATGGACTTAATGTGGAATGGGATCTGCGTTGTTTCTTATAAGATTAGATGGTGCCTTTTTTTGTACAGAATATTGGAATCTGCTTTGTCTTTGTATTTTTAAATATTAATTAGGATTATTCAGTTGATTTTATTATAATAGAATTGTTAATTATCTTCCGTATCTGTTTTCTTACTTTCCTCCGTCACCCCACCTACCACTCCATCCCCTCAAAAATCCGATCACGCAAATCTGATTACACCCCCAACGTCACCACCCTCCCTCCCCTCCCAACTTCCTCACTCCCCTCTTATTCTCCCCCCCCCCCCTCCCCCCCCTTTCTCCATTACTATTTCCCCAGAATGATTTTATCATTCAATGAATATCAGCATCCTTTAAACCTTGATATTTGATTAATTATGTGAGATGTATTTATAAATGCTTTTGCACAAAAACAAATGCTTTTGCACAATATAATAGGTCTGATGCTGTACTTTATGATTGAATTATTGATACCAGGGGCGTAGTATTACTTTGAAATGTTGCTCAAAACAATTTTTTAATATACCTTTTGTGGCATTGCCTGGCTATATGATGAGTCTAATATAGAAATGTTTAATATAACAATTTTTGGGCTCTTATGACACTATCAGGTACTTTTTCTATACCTTAGTAACAATGATAGTGCCGTTTGTGGCAATGTGACATGGAAGGGTTAATATGTTCACCCGTTTTCGCAGGCTTTTTAAGTTTAAATTCCAGGCATGCACCGCGTCTCCCCACTCCGAGACAAAGCCCTATCCTAGAGGGTGAAACGCGTAGAGGTGGAGATCGTGGTGTAGCCCCAGTAAGTGTTGTGTTAATAAAGTTGGTTGAAGATCATCCGGGAGTTTTTTCAAGTCTGTCATGCGCAGTAGCGCCGGAGCCCTTCCATTTCCCTGATACTCACAGAAGGCTGCACGCAGGAGCTGTGGAGGAGAGCAGGTCCCAGACCGGAGAGGATATATAGGCAAGGATTTGATATCCCCCTACTCCGGTCAACTCAGTGGCCACACTTAGCTCCCTCATACCCAGCTCCATTGACTATATTGACACCATAGGTGCAAGCACTGACCACAGAAGCGCAAGACAGTCTTTTTGCTTTGGTTCATTTGAGTGTGACCTTTCTGCAGTGCATCCTATTTAAGGATTAGGCAATTGTTTGGCCTTCTATGAGATGACATTATACTATATTTGGTCACCTATCTAGAGTCCAACTACAGGGGGCTATATATAATCCTATGTGATTATTTGTGTGTTATTATTTGTGCTTTCTCACTTGCACCAGGTAGACTACTTTCTGTTTTTTTGTATGTGTGTCTGGTGTAGCGACGTGCCCCTTGTGTATATATATATGGAAAGGACAAACACCCTGGAGACTAAAATGGACCAATCGATTAGAGCAATCAAGAAGCAGGATAGGAGATACACTGGCTTGCAAGAGCAAGTAAATGAATTGCGGGAGCGCCAGGAAGACTCGGAGAACAGGGACAGGCGCAATAACCTCCGGATCAGAGGAGTCCCCGAAACTGTCCTGGACTGTGAAGAGTTCATTTCACAATGGTTGGAAGCGCTGCTCCCGGATATCCCAAAAGTAATGGATCGGTGCCACAGAGCCCTAAGAGCCAAACCGCTCCTGAACGAACAGCCCAGGGATATTGTGCTCCGGTTGCACCACTATCGCACAAAAGAGGCCGTCATACACAAAACCAGACCACTACCGGTGGTGGAACACGAGGGCACGAGGATGTCCATCTTCCAGGACCTGTCCCCTGCAACATTGGCCCGCCGCAGATCCTTGCTGCCAATAACAAAAATCCTGAGAGAGAAGGGGGTCAGGTACAGGTGGACCTTCCCCTTCGGCCTGCAGGTAGTAAGAGGCGGCAAAGCATATACACTAAAGGAGGCGGATGAGGGGCAAGCCTTCCTTCACAAACTAGGCCTGGGAGAAGCCCCAGTGGCCGAGGATCCAGCTAGCAAGCTCCCGGAGCCCACGTGGGAGCAGCAGACGAGGTCCCCCAGGGAGCAGAGGGACACAGAATAATCCAAAAAAAATCCCATCAAGTTAAAGTTGTGGCATTCGTTGAAAGACTAAGTTAAGTTGCCAGAAAAAGTACCCCCAGGCCCCGTTGGTTCAGAGCCCCAAGCAAGCTCCCAGCCCCTGAAAGGAGAGAATTGAGCCCCACATCTCGGGAGTAACCGGTCCTCTGAAGCGAGCCACAGCAGTCACCGGACGCTAAAGCTGAAAAAACAAATAATAATCTTTCGGCCTACCTTCCTCATGGAGGCATCCCCACGCTCAAGATGGCGAGGATACGTGCGTTGGCGGGAATCCACGGTGAGGCGCAGGACCCGGGAGGGAGCGGAGAGCGGGAATCAGGAGCAAGCACCCACACCTCCGCACTGATGAGATGCGCGATCGAAAATGGCGGCCGCCCGGAAGAGCATCACAGGTTGGAACCGGAAGGAGCGGCGCCATCTTGGAGAGGGCATAGAGTCGGCCCCCGGCGGCACAGACGGATGATGTCACCGTCGGGGTCGGAGCTGTTCGGAGGCCCCGCGAGGTGGCTACGAGGCGCCGGATAATCCTCACCGGCGAAAAGAAGACACCCCACCAGGCGGGAGCAGGGTTTTTGAAAGTGAATAATACATTGAGCCAACCACAAGACATAGCGGCGGACAGACAGAGGGCTGGGGCGCACAGGGAGCAACGAAGGCAGGCGGTCTGGCACGAAGGTAGAGTAGGTGAGGGAGGGATAGATAGGGAAAGGAGGGGCACTGGCTGAGTGGGTTCGGTAAAAGGAAGACAGCATAGCAGAAAGTGTAGGAGGAGGAGAGAAAGCAGGTAGTAAGGAAGGGGAAAGACATAAGCAAGTGTTAGAGAACGAAGGGTAAAGTGAGGAGAGAGAGGAAATAGGAGTAGGTAAGGAAATAGGGTAGAAGGAATGGGAAGAAGAATAGATAGAGGGGAGAGTGGTGACGGGCAGAAGTGAGACTGGGGGAAGTGATGTTAGGCGGCATAGGGGGTTGAAAGACAGTGATAGAGAGCAGAAGGTAAGAGGTTAGGGAGAGTGGATGAGTGGAGGGTCAGGTGCAGTTAGGAAGTGAGTAAGGGAGATAAGGAAGGTTAAGCAGAGATAGAACAGAGGAAGCCGGTAAGAGCAGCAGGAGGGATGGGTAGACAGACAGGAAACGCAAAGACAAGGATGGCAGAGAGCCCGACAGGGGTTACAACAACAGTGGGAAGATAAAAGAGAGGGGAGTGTGCTGGGAGCTGGGAAATTTAGACTATGGGGGCAGTCACTGGCAGAAAGTTAAGAGTTAGGTTTCATTAATATACACAAGGGTTGAGCGAGGCAGGAGTGAGGGGAGGCGACCTGCTTCAACATCCGCATGGGTCGCGCACTAGGGAGGAGGAGGGTGGTTCTCCAAGGCCCTAGTGAAGTCCTTTGGGGCAAGACTCTGGGGGAGGCCGGCATCACCCCCAAGATACTCCCGGACTGCAGGAGGAGAGTTCGGGCACCCAAAGGCGATGACCTCGTCGAGAAGGCTACTTCGCCAAGACGGCGAGAGTCACTATGTGCTAGAATATGCTGTGTGTTGTTTTTGTTTTTGTATCCCCCGGTGTTCCCTTGTGTGTGTACCCCCTTCTGTGTCTCCTTAGATGAGAGAGAGATGTGCAATGGTACAGGGCAGAGAGGAGGCTCTGGAAACAGCCCAGCCGCACGAGACGGGAAAAGCTCACGGCAGACACGTCGACCTACATGCATCAATGAGTAAGGAACTCAGGTTAATATCCCACAACGTTAAAGGGTTTAACAGCCCGGCAAAGCGAAGAGTCGCCTTCCGTGACTATAAACGTAAAGGGGCAGAAATTTTGTTCCTGCAAGAAACACACTTCTCACAGGGCAACTGTCCCAAGTTCCTTGATGAAGACTACAGGACACACCTTCTGTCCTCCGCGAAAGTTAAAAAAAGAGGGGTGGCAATTTTAATCCATAAGCGTATACCATTTGTAACCGACAAGACATTTACGGACAGGGAGGGTAGTCATTTGTTTTCATGACTGCTTAAAAGACTCTGAAGGTTTGGTTATGGTTTAGCCAGCCAGCCTGCTAGATAGGTCTGCTGTGTTAGTCAGTTTTTCTCCCATCGTGGAGCAGGATTTATTTTGTTAAAGGGACAGTGTACCCGCATGTTATGTTACTGTGGAGAAATAAAGCCATTGAACATTTTTCATTATCCTGAAACTACACGTGTGGACTGTTCCCTGACCTCGGCTACAGGCCGTCCTGCCACAGTGAGATACCAAGGTTTCCCCTCAGAACAATTTGAAATCAAAAGCGGCACGAGGCAGGGGTGCCCGCTGTCGCCCTTGCTGTTCGCCTTATGCATAGAACCCTTAGCGGCACACATCAGAAATAACCCAGATATCTCTGGTATCCCAATAGGGGACCAAATGCACAAAGCCGCGTTATATGCGGACGATGTCATTCTTACGTTAGCCAAACCTCTCACGTCTCTCCCAAACATATTCAATATCCTAGGTAAATTCAATCAAATCTCGGGGTTTAAGATCAATCAGTCTAAATCTGAAGCCCTCAATATCAATCTTCCAAAAGAAGTTGAAAAGCTGATTGACCTCAATTTTAATTTCAAATGGCAACCCTCCGCTATCAAATACTTAGGGGTTTATCTCAAGAGGGATTACAAAACATTATATAAAGCTAATTTTCCCAGGGTCATAAAGACACAGGGAGAGGATCTCAGGACCTGGATGAAAGGGAGTATTTCTTGGATTGGGAGGATACACAGCGTGAAAATGAACCTCCTCCCAAAGATGTTATATCTTTTCCAGAGTCTCCCTATCCCTTTGGCACAGGCGGACATCCTCTCCCTACAGTCACAAATAATGAAATTTATTTGGAATAAGAAAAACCCAAGAATCTCTACGGGAATATTAAAATGTCCCACCATAAGAGGAGGTCTAGCGGTGCCTTGCTTGCAGGCTTATTACAAAGCAGCCCAATTAGGGCAGATTCTCCAATGGCACACTGACCCAAGCTTACGGAAATGGGTAGAGTTGGAGAGGAAATGTTGTGCACCAATTGAAATCCGAAACTTAATCTGGCTACCCAAAGGAGGGGTACGCAAGATGGATATACTGTTGCAGACCATGGTCAACTCATTAAAAGTTTGGGAGGCCACGAAATTTCGATGTCAGCTGACTACCAGAACGTCATTAATGAGGCCAATTGTGGGCAATCCAGACTTCGCCCCAGGCCTGAATAGCAAAAACTTCTTGATTTGGACTCAAAAGGGGATAACCCGTCTTAAAGATCTGGAGGGCATTACGACCATACAATCCTTTGATCAAATTAAATCCTCTAAAAATATCCCAAACAGCGAATTCTTTAGGTACCTCCAGATCAGAGACTTCTATAATAAAACGCCAATCAGACCGGCATGAACAAATTTTGAGCAGCTGTGTTCTAGAGATACGGACACAAGGGGACTTACATCTAGAATGTACAGGGAAGTGATATGCCCGACGAAGCCCAATGAAAACAGACTGTGCTACATGAGACGCTGGGAAGAGGACTTAGGGGAGACATTAGAGGACGAGGAGTGGGACAGAATTATTCAGGCAGCTGCAAAAAGTTCAATCTGTACCACATTAAAGGAGAACGCATATAAAGTCCTGATGCGGTGGTATTACACCCCAACCCGCTTAGCTAAATTTGTGAGAGGCTACTCCCCTCTCTGTCCTAAACAATGTGGGGAGGAAGCGGATCTGCGACACATGCTGTGGTCTTGCGCAAGAGTGGTCCCTATTTGGGAACAGATTAGAGACTGGATTCAACGGATTCTTGGTTTGGAGATCCCCCTGGACCCGTGGGTGTTCCTATTGGGCAGGCGGATCCGGGGAATGTCAAATGCAGCGCATAAATTGATCGTGCATTTTGCAACAGCCACGAGATGCGAGATCGCAGCATTATGGAAGCAGCAAGAAATCCCAATTATCCCTAAAATCAGAAACAGGATTTGGCATGTCTCCAGGATGGAACAAATAACAAGCTTGGTTAATGACTCCGGCACAAATTACCTAAAAGTCTGGGCACCGTGGTTGGCCCAGTTAGACATCCCAGGGGTGGATGCCACCACGATTTTGCACTAATATACACAGGTGCGTTCTCCTTTGACAGTCAGATATGAGACGGGACGTAGAGACCTACGGTTAGCGGACAGCCCCATGAGTTTAGCCTAGGAAAGAGGACACAACGGAAGGTCTTGCTACAGTCGGCGACGGTCTGGACAGCATATCGATACTGTCAACTACGATCAAAGATGATGGAAGCACTCTCTCCTCCCCCCCTCTTTCCCCCCTTCCCCCCACCCCAGTTCCCTCGTCTTGTTAGTCCCGTCTTATCTGTGTATTCGTCTGTAGATGTGTGTTCGTATTGTTCATAAATGTGTTTGCCAATAAGTGGAACTGATATAATGGGCTGTGACACAATGTTTGCACGTGTATCTTCCAATAAAAAAATTTAAGTTGAGAAAAAAAAAAAAACATACTATGATGGCACCCCTTTGGAATAATCCCGAGTTCACACCGGGGATACCAGGCAGTAATATTGCAATCTGGAAACAGAAGGGTTCCAATCGGATTAAAGATCTGGAGGGATACAACAGAAAGGTCAAAACATTCGACCACATCAGGCTAGAAAAAGATGTACCCCACTCAGAATTTTTTACATACCTCCAGATCAGGGCTTTTTACAATAAATTCGCCCCATATCCCCCTCTGACATCATTTGAAAAGCTGTCTGGCAGAGACCGACACGAAGGGACTTACATCACAGTTATACGGAGAAGTGATCGGTTCTGCTGACCAGGGACAGCAAGTACCCTCATTCAGATCCCAATGGGAATCGGATTTAGGAGAGAGCCTAGAGGATGAGGAGTGGAACGCCATATTCTTAGCCACAGCAAAGAGCTCCATACAGTGGCGGCCGCCTTTAATCTCCTGCGGCCGCAACCGCGGGATTTTTAAAAACGCGGGAAGACATGGCGTTTTGCTGCAGGTTTTGGTGCCGCGGGCGCTTTCAATGTTAATTATCATTAGCGCTGTCTGGGCAATGCACCTGGCGCGCGGAAAACTCCGTTACAAACGGAGAACATCCCGCATTTTTACGGGCATGTAGGAGGTTTAAAGGGGCCGCGGCTGTATGCACCACTCTCAAGGAGAACGCATATAAAGTCCTTATGAGATGGTACCTTACCCCACTGAAATAGTCTAGATTTGTGCCAGGATCCTCCCCGCTGTGCCCTCATCAGTGCGGAGGATCGGCAGACCTGCTACATATGCTGTGGTCCTGCCCGCGGATCTCCCCATTATGGGAGGAAATCAGAAATTGGATCCAGAGGATTTTTGACCTCACAATACCCTCGGACCCTTGGCTGTTCCTTCTGAACAGACCATTGGCGGGCCTTACCAAAGCAAACAACAAACTGATTGCTCATTTTGAAATAGCCACGCGGTGCGAGATCGCAGCATTATGGAAACGTCCGGATATCCCAAACATCCCAAAGATTCGGAATCGCATGTGGTTTATTTGCCAGATGGAAAAGTTGACGAGTTTAGTTAACGACACTGGCACCAATTTTCTAAAAGTCTGGACGCCCTGGTTGGCGCAGACAGATATCCCGCGGATTGAAAGGACCACAATCTGGCTATGATAGATGTAGGTGCGTTCTCCTTGGGAGGCGACAGCTTGCCTTACTTCATGTAAACGGACCCCAGGACAGCAGTAACGCGGAGTCAACAATATGGGGATGGACTAGGACTTTGGGAGATCGGTCTCGGCTGACTCATGCCTCGAGATGAAAGTAGCACCGCCAATCTTCTCCCTCTGCCCCCCCCCCCGCCTTCCCAACCCAACCCCCCTTCTCTACTCTTCCCAACCCCCCCCCCCTTTTTTTCCCCTCTTTTGGTGTATTGTTACTACGTTATTATTTTTACTATATATTGATATGTAGTATCGGTCACTCAGTTCACTGTGAATCACACGGCCGATTAGGGCCCGAAAAGCCGCGTGATCTCACTTCGTTTGCCTCACTTGTTATAATACTTATCATTTACACGACGAAATGTGTTGTATGTTGTAAATTATGCCTGTAATATCCAATATAAAATTTAAGTAAAAAAAAAAAAAAAAGTCTGTTTGCAGAAATGTCTCCCAGACTGAACTGCGAAGAGCTGCGCAAGTCCGTAGGCCATTGGACACCTGACAAAAAATGCACAGGATTGCAATACCTCCACCCCCTGCTTTCTTCCCCCCCCCCCCCCCCCACCCCCTCCCCCCCCCCCCCCCCCCCCGCCTCTCCATAGCTTCCCCAACTTCCTCAATCTCCCAGGAACAAAAGGTCTGCTTAGCTAAAGTGCTAACAATATGTGTATCAGAATAGAAATGTTGTTAGAAAAGTAATGTATATATCTTGAAGGTTAGAGACCTGTTCCCCCATATGGGAAACAAAATGTATGTTAAAGTAAGTCGGTTTACAGAAATGTCTTCCAAGGTGAACTGCGGTGAGTTATGCAAGTCCGTAGGTCTTTAGACACCTGAGTAAAAATACACAGGGTTGCAATGCCTCCCCCCCATGCTTTCTTGCCCCCCCTCCACTCCCTGACCCCCGCCTCCCATCCATCCCCTCTCCCCCCCCCACCCAGCCACTCATTCGTCACCCCTGGTCTCCTGCTTCCCTTCCCTCCATCCCCTTTCTTCCTTCCTTGCCCTCTCCTCCAGTCCGCGCCCCTCGCCCCACCTTTCCTTCCTGCTCCCCTTCTTCCTAAGCCTCCCCCTTTCCCCTACCCCTCCCCCCACCTCCTGGTCCACCTTCCCTCCTCCCGCCTCTGTCCACTCTCGTCCCGCCCTATTGGCGCCTTTCCGCAGTCCTTGACTACTAAACTTGCCTTTGGTCGTGGAGACATTCGACTCCCATTATGATATAAGGGAGATTAAATGGTCAACTTCCTGAACAAAAGAAAGGGTTTCAGAAGAAATGTTTATAAACATGTTTTATTATATCTGTATAAAGAAATGATTGTTGTTCCATATCCCCAGTTGAGAAAATGTTAATATGAATAATTTAAGGTTGTACATGTTAACCCCGGAGGGTCCGGGACAATCTCTCTGGGCCTCATGCAGTAAGCCCCGATACAAAATTTTCGGCACGAATTGCGAAAATGTTTTTTTTGGGCGATTTGCCCTCGCAGTATTCAGTAAGGGCCGAATCCTTCCAATCCCTGCTGAAGCACTGCGAAAGCAAAGCTGCCGATGACCTGTGGCGATACAGCCTGGCTCCCGATAAGGCTCCCGATAAGCCTTTGGTGCGATAGATGTTGCAGTGAGAGAAGACAGAAGTCGCTTCTCTCAGCGCCACAATTCGGGAACCAAAAAAAGTTTTTTAAAAACAACTTTTATTCATAGTGTACATGTGCAGGGGGTCTTCGGAGTGAACCGCGTTGGTGGTTTGAGGTCTCCGGGGAAACCCCCTGCCCCCGAGATAACAGGCGCACTTTTGAGTGGTTTGCCGGTGGTATCACTCGGGGTTTTAAGGTCACACGATCAGCGTGACATGCGACCCTAGAAACAAACCAGAGGGATACCGGACCGCATAAAGGGGCCTGATCTGCGGGGGGGAGGGGGCGCCGGACCTCAAACCAATGCGGTATCGTGCTCCGGAGAGACCCTCTGACATGTACAGTATAATGAAAACAACACACATCGAATAAGAACTCGTCCTGTACTTGGCGGCTCATGTGACAACGGAATGAAGCAGCATGAGTCTTTTTAAATTGATAATGCTAAGTGGGCAGGGGGTCCCCTGCGATGAACCGCATGGCTTGTGGAGCAGGGACCCACCCGGTCTCCCGAGTTCAGGGCCCCGGTATGTGTAGTATCGGGGTGGCAGGTCGCCGCCATGTGTATAGCGTCCCCGCAATAAAACATGGCGGGGTCCAAACTGAACCGAATGGCCAAACCGGGGCCTGTGTAACTCGGAGGCAGGGGGGTTCGTGAGCCACAAATAATGCGCTTCAGCTCAGTGGGGCCTCTGCTTCCGCACAAATGTATTAAAATACATATGCTGCTCATACCATAGCGGATAGCGCTAAGGGGCAATGAAGGGTGTTGTTAACGCAATAGTAGCATGTTTAGTTGGGGACAAGATGCACCAATAAGCAGCATAGCCGCAATCCAACATACAGTATGTAATTGGGCAGAATGGACTATATCCACAAGGATGAGAGTTAGTGCAGTGTCCAGTTACCATAATACACAAACAATCAAGGACTCTTAATACTATAGCACACCACCATGTCCCACTTGCCACGATGAAGGCCATCCTCATCTCATCCTGCCCATGCCCATCGCTTCTGCGAAACAAACACAAGAATTACAAACACTCCATTAATGTCCCTAAACCCCTTAATCACCATAGCGGTTATTAACGCTACCAGTTATTAAGGGGTATAAGCCACACAGTTCACCCACATACCCTCCCCCACCAAAGCCCCAAACCACCTACCATACCCACAGGGGAGTCCTACCAAATACCCTGGGCCTATACCCCTCCCCACAGCAATACGTACATACATGTGGCCAATAAGCTTAATCCACATAGGAGTAGGGATTGGAGCCATCGCAGAGCTAGGGATGGAGATTCCCACGCTGATTGGCTTGGTTACCATGTGAGGTCCGAGGCATGTGTCATATACATGACGTTTTCTTAAGGCAATAGCAGCAAAAGCCCATTCTGATGGACTGTGTGTGGCATTGCCTTTTAAGTGACGTCATTCAATTTTCCTACTCGGCAAAAACACATGGTTTTCAGGGCCAATCAGGCTCGAGGGCGTGGGAGAGCCATGTATGACGACAAAATGTGGCGTTCATAGTCCTTTAAAAGCCTGATGTCGTTCATTTTGAAGGCAGATGACGAGGAGGACGACCTACTCCTGAAGTTGAGAGCCCAGGGCGGTGGCAGTCAAGGACGTCAAGAAGAGCACCGGAACAAGGATTTGGGTTTAATGACGAGTTCACGAAGATAGAAACTAGTTACAAACCCTTGATGTGTCATGTGTTTATTATGTAATGTTGTTAATTGTTATGTTTTGCTTTATGGGGTCCTTGGTTCCTGGATCGTGGTCGATGGGATTGTTGCATTGGATTTCTTCTGTGGACTTGCTTCCGGGATTGGTTCCGCACACTTGTTCTTGGATGTGGTTCCTGCACTGGTCTTGGATTGAGTTCGTGGATTTGTTCCGCTGGATTGTGTCCGTGGTGGTGTCGGATAGGTCGTGGATTGGTGGATTGGTAGCTGGTGAAGTAAGCGTGATCACGGGGCGAAGTCGGTGAGCACAGTCAACTTGTTGGCGCAGTAATGGTAGGTAAAAAAGAAGAGTACTTAATGAATGGTACTGTTTTTTTGATGTGGCGTTTTCGTGTTTTCATTTTTGGTATAATGCAGATCATTTGCTTCGCCGACATATGATCGTACCTGTCTGGTATGTCGTTGGTACAGATATAATACAGGGTAATGAAATGGATAGTGATTGTTCAAGTTCTAATTTCATGTATTGGACTCATTGTGGTATCATGATGCTGTATGAGTGTGTGCTAAAATGTATGTGTATTTTAGGCAGATTGTAGAGTTTGGGGCTTCACAGGCAGTAAGAGTAGGATATGGAAGCCTGCTTTATTTATATTGTAAGTTGTTGGGGTAGCTTTGGACTATGGTTTTGAAGTTATGTTCTCTGTTAGCGATAGCTTTTAGTCATGGTAATATGGTATGGATGGTATGTTTTAATTGTTTAGGGATGTAAGTGATGGTGGCGTAGATTGCATTGATTGGTGAGGTTTGTTATGTTAAAGTAATTACTTCTTGGGATGTATGGCCGATTTGAGTGAGATTATGTATGGTGACACATTGATTTGCAGCCGTGTGTACATGCAGTGTTACAGTGTTATGCTACAGTATTACACTGTAAATGCAATGTTTTATGAGGATGTGAGCCGTACAGATTGATGATAAAGGACATTTGGTTATGGCCAAGTGGTTGTTATTTCCACGAGGATGTTATGGCATAACTGTGTAGGAATTGCAGGATGGCTCACCCCTATTCCTTTCGGGTTGAGTACGCCGCATAAGGTGATTAAGGGGTTCATGTGTGTATGTTAATGAATTCAAATGTTGTGGCCTATACTAATGTTGGCAACGGAACCCCCAAGGATCGATGCTGGCGACGGAGACTTCTTATTGATAGTAGTAGTACATGATCTTTACTTTTTAGTTACGGTATGAAGTGTTTAATAATGCCCCGAGAATATGTATTATCCCTTGTGGAGCTAATAGTTATTGGGCACATTATTGTACGGTATGTGCTTGGGGGGCGGGGTATTAGGCCAAGGGTATTTGGTAGGACTCCCCTGTGGTAGTGGGTGTGAGGTGGGTGTGGGGGGCTTGTGGGGGAGGGTATAGTGGTGATGGTGGCCTTAACCCTTAATAACTGTAGCGGTTACGAACCGCTAGGTGATTCGGGTAGGGGACATTTAATTTGGATGTTGTAATTCTTCGGTGTTGTTTTGACAGAAGCGGTATGGGGCAGGGCAGGATTGAAGATGAGGATGGCCTTCTCTCGTGGCAGGGGAGCAGTTGGGGTAGTGTATGTTGTTAAATGTCTTTTATTGTTGTGGTATGTAGTTGTTAAATGGACAACTAGACACTAGTTATCCATTGGGGATATAGTATTTGCCCAATTTACTATACGTTGTTAGGGAGGTTATAGGTGTTGTGGGTATATATATATATTATATATATATTATTAATTATTTCATTATTATTAATTCGTTATTGTTGGGGCTGGGTGTGTTGTTTTTTTGATTATTGTGGGTAGTGGGGGTGTTGTGAAGGGCATTAGCCCCAACGGTGGTTGTTTAGGGGCGTGCGTGGGGGGTACGGGAGGCTTAACCCCTTCAGGACCAGTTAGCGGTATTTAAGTGGCCTGGCGCCATCGCCCCCCGCAAGTCTTAAACTCACAGCCGCAGGCAGGAGTTACCCCCAGTCACCCACCTGCTACCCAGCATAACGCTGGCACGGTGGGTTAACCCCTTGCATTGCGCTTAGCGGTAGGCTCGTAATGAATGGAAGTGGCTTTTAAATGCCTTTTCCTGGGCCTCGGATGCAATGCCGGGGGGCTCGCGGTGCGGGTATCATGCTACGGAGACCCACCGGCATTCAATCGACAAGGGGAGGCAAGGAAAAAAGGGCTGATTTTTCCTAAGGTGTCGCCCTTGCCGATGCTTCTTCCTCGCAAGTTGCCAACTTTTGTTAGTTGGCGGGCTGATTGAGCCATTAAAATCTCCAATTGGCTGCGGATCAGACGAGCAGAAAGCTGGAGCGGGCTTACTGAATTCAGGCGGGAAAAAAAAGTCTGGCCGTAAAGGGTTATCGGCAGCCGGGGTTGGCGACAACATTTGTTGTTTTCGGAAGAAAAGTTGGAGCGGATATTCCCATTTCGGGGTTACTGAATCAGGAGGGCACAAACAGGCTATAAGATAAATGCAGACAAAAGAGCCTTATCGGGGCTTATGCGTGAGGGCCATCTGTCTGTTGACTGTGCCCAAAGTACTAGGAATGTCTCGGCAAGGGCATTAAGGGCCCATTACAACCTTGCACCTAGAGTGACCAAGGATCCCACGCTAGGGTTCTTAGATAACCCACTCTTCTTTTTTCTATCTACTCCCCCTTTCTGTCTCCCAACTCTCTTTTTCCCCCCTGCCAGGTGAAACCGAGACATTGTCCAGTGCTCGCTTCTCAGTGGAAGCCTCGCAAGAATATAGGGACAAAGACTGTGTGGAGAGAGATTCAGGGAAAGCTGCCTCCTTTAAGCCCAAAAAGGAGCGCCCCATTCCTCAGGTAGTGGACCGCGGGAAAGGTCCTGGCCTCCTGGTCTACTGCATCCCTGCCGCGGATGACCGGGTAAAGGCCTGCTTAAAAGACGTTGTGCTACTCCTTCCACCAGGGGGAGGAAGTAGCGAAGAGCCCGTAACTGTCGCTTTAGAGTGTGCTCTCCAATAAATTTTTCTGGGGGAGGCTCACGGACGCAAAAGTGAGGTACCCCCACGTGTTCAATTCGGGGCATCCCATCCATGGTCTCAGCTACTGGGGGTGATGTATCATGTAACCTGATGTGCAAAATCGATATGTTATGTGTACGGGTTATGCCACGAAAATATTCAGTATGTGAAATTGTACCATGCTATGTCGTTCCCCAAGCGAGGGCGTTGGGTGTTTCACCAGGGAGAGAGTGTAGCCAGGTCTCCCCAGCGTTACCGCACCCCCCTCACCTGACTGCCGATCGCGGGGGCCGCCGCGTCCAATGGCGGCTCCGTTCGGCAGTGGCAGGGGAGAGGGCGGTTAGGTCCCGGCTCGGGGGTTGCATCTCAGGGCTCCTGGCGCACCCGGAGCCGGGCGGATAGGGCGCCACCATGTTGCGCCGGGTCGCGCATGCGCAGTGAGTCCCCGGCGGCCCAGTAAGCTTGCGCACGCGCAGGGCAGGGGAGAGAAAGCCCGCGAACCCCTAGCCTACCAGGGAAGGTTCTGAGCTGGGACTACATATCCCATGAGCCTCTGTATGCCCCATGTGACACCAGAGAGCCAATAGGGCTGTAGGACTGCCCTGGAGGGAGATAGATACATTTGGCGGGCTGGAGCTACGCGTCAGTTGGAGCAGCGGAGCTGAAGGGGAAGGAAGGATGCAGGGAGTGAGTGCAGCTCCTGCATCCAGATAGGTACCCTCACCCTCCAGGTAGGCCCCAGTGTAGTTTCTTATTGGGTTCCTATGTAGGGTCATTCTACACTTCCCAAGAATCCTACATAGGTGGAGGCGCTGAAGAAGATCCGTTCCAGAGGATTCACCCCAGGCTCTCATTAGCGGAGGCTCAGACCTCCTGTGAGCCTGCAGGTATACGCACCACACCGGTAACACCGCATGTTCTACTCACCCACACTATATATGAGATTGGGTGGGGTGGAATACCCGTTACATTTGGAGGCGCTGCTGAGATACACCTGGGGTGCCCTGTCCATTTTTTCTAAATTGTCCCGTTCCTATTTTTGTCGCTATGTTTGTGAAGTCCAGAGACGAGGTCCTTGCCTGGGCTTTGCGGCAGTATATGGAGCCTGGCCAGGTAGTGGCGGTAGGAGGCATACCCGCTAGTATACCCGCAATGAAGGTCCGGGAGGGTATGTGTAAAATTCCTGGGTGGCCGTGGGCATGTGTCTTAGAGGAGGAACAAGATCACACGTCCACATGGAAAACCATACTTTTTGTTGTAACTCACACTGAGGATATATGCCTGGCAGAGGCACCGTCCGTGCTGTTCATGCCCGGGGGCCCCTCAGAAGGGTACCCCCTAGTCTATGCCGACCCAACAAAATGGCGTCTCCCGACAAATCAGGAGAGCGCACGTGCTGCTGACTGCAAGCCTGCACAGAAAGATGTCGCAACATTCTGGCCGGGTTTGGCGCGAAAATCAGAGCCCCTCCCCTGTGATGTGAGTGACTCAGTGCAGAGCGAAAACCAATCCCTTGTAAAAAGTGCCCTTCCTTTAGATTCCACCAGGGGGAGCAAGCACGGTTATCTTCAACCATACGTGGACGCTGTGATAGACACTCTGATCTCTAAGGATGAGGATGAGATAGACTCTCTGTTCTATGATGAGGATGAGATAGACTGTCAGGGGATACACCCTAATGTGTATGTGCCCTGGCGAGCGCCAGGAATAGATCTCCTTATGTTACTGTGCCCCTGCTTGCAAGAGGCCTATGACGAGGGAGCCGTCATGTCCCAAGTGCCACTAGACTTCAGGATCACCGAGGTAGATGGGGAGCCGTGTACACAGTGCTTTAGCCCCACCTGTGACTGTTCTAGGGGAGCACTGGCGTGGGAGCCCAGATGTGATTGTTGCGGTGCAATTTTCTTGATGCCTATTGTACCCCAGCCTACAGTGTCAGCTATGGAGCCAAGTGAACCCTTGGCGGAGAAGAGCGCGACTGCAGTGGAGGTACCGGAGCACGCCAGCTTCGTACCCACAACCACTGGCTGCATTTCAGAAGAATCTGGTGACTACCTTGCGGAGGATACTGTCATGATATCTTCCGGGGAAAAGGTGGAAGTCCCATCGGTGGCGATGCGCCTACCGGCGAACCACCCCAGCGGTGATGCAGAGGATACAGAGTCTGCTGTGGGTCCGTGTACCCTGGAAGAGGTGTATTCCGATGTTGCGGACCCTGTTGTGGGCCCGTGTGCCCTACGATGGTCAGTCAGACCTAATGCAGAGGTACCATCGGTCCTAGGCATGGGACCAGTACCTAACGCCAACAAGGGTGAGTCGACTGCCCCAGGGGTGTTGGGGGTGAGCCTCCAGGTGACCGCGGAGCACGATGGCTCCTTAAGTCTGGTCGCCCGGGCGAAGGGCTCCCCTCTGCATCGCGTCCTGGTGGAGGTGTCCTCATTAGAAGGTAGCTGTCCAGAGAAGAGAGTGGACCAGTGTCTACCGCCGATCCTTCAGGAAGAAGGGAAGCCCATCGCCAGCCAGCCGAGTGGTAAGGAACCCCCTTGTTCCCCACAGACTCCGATGGAGGTGGCCGCGAAGAAGGCCAAAGCTACGGTTCCTGAGCGGAGTGTGAGCCCGTGTGCTCCGACACAAGTGGTCCCAGGACTGGGATCCAACGCTCCCGAAGTTCGAGTCAGTGAGCGGACTGTCCCAGAAGAGTTGGGGGCAGGTCCCGATACCACCAAGGTGGGAACTGACAGTGTCCCCGAGGACCTGTTGGCCACCGTGAATCACCGCAGGGGTAAGGTGTCTACTTTTTCCCCCCTGCCAGGTGAAACCGAGACATTTCCCAGTGCTCGCTTCTCAGTGGAAGCCTCGCAAGTCCGTAGGGACAAGGACTGTGTAAAGGAAGATCCAGGGAGACTGGCCTCCTTTACGCCCAAAAAGGAGCGTGCCATTCGCCAGGTGGTGGACCGCGGGAAAGGTCCTGGCCTCCTGGTCTACCGCATCCCTGCCGCGGATGACCGGGTAAAGGTCTGCTTCAGAGACACTGTGCTACTCCTTCCACCAGAGGGAGGAAGTAGCGAAGAGCCAGAAACTGTCGCCTTAGAGTGTGCTCTCCAAGAAAATTTTCTGGGGGAGGCTCACGGACGCAAAAGTGAGGTACCCCCATCTGATCTGGTAGGGGCACCCCACACATGGTCTCAGCCAGTCTCGGGTATTATTGAGTGTGATGTACCATGTAATCTGAGATGTAAGTTCGACTTGTGTTGTATATTCTATGTACTGCGTTTTCGTTATATAATGTTTGTGCCTGATTATACTTGCTATCCAAGCGAGGACGTTGGAGTTCCACCAGGGGGAGAGTGTAACCCTGGTCCCCAGCAGCTCCTGGAGACCCCTCTCCCCTGGAGCAGCTCGAGCGCGGGTGCCGAACGACCCGACGGCTGCTTCCAAGGGTGGGGGCTGGAGCAGGGAGCAGCGCGGCTTCTCCTGCCTGCGGCCGGTTGCCGGGGACGCGATCGGGCCGTTGCTAAGGCCGCGATCGCGTCTCTAAGGTCCCGGCGGCCGTAGAGCAGGGCGCCGCCATTACAAGCTGACTCGCGCATGCGCAGTTGTAGCGTTAGCGCGAAAGGCCCCCAGATAGATCGCGCGAGGGCAGGAAGAGCCCCAGAGACAGGGCAGAGTCGCGCATGTGCAGGAGAAGCGTGCACGTGGCCCCAACGCTATAGCAGCCTCCTGGGAACTACAACTCCCAGGAGGCATAGGGAGACAGGCACCAGGTGCCTCATAGTGGCCAATAGGGCTGGAGGAAGCTCAGCCCGGGAAAAGAGATACATTTCCCGTGCTTTGCATGAGTCACGTCAGTTGGAGCAGCGGAGCTGAAGGGGAAGGAAGGATGCAGGGAGTGAGTGCAGCTCCTGCATCCAGATAGGTACCCTCACCCTGCAGGTAGGCCCCAACTCCCCACCAGGTTAGTGGGTAACTGATAAGGGACGGCCCTAGGTAGGGAGGTCGCCCTTAGTGTGTGTAAGGTGCAGGTTTGGCAGTGCCACAGCGGGTAGTGCTGTGCACACTGGCAAATAGGCACAGCGTGTGTGCAGTGGATGATTTGCTGCGGGATCCAGGTGGCTGTGTACGATTGCCAGCTGTGTGTGTGTCGCTGCATGTGCTGGGCGCACTGTGTGCAGCGTGTGTGAATGTCTGCAGGCTGACAGTGAGAGCGGTGTGTCTGCTGCAGGCTGTTAACTAAGGGCGAACTCCTCCCTATCTAGGGCCGTCCCTTATCATGTTACCCACTAACCTGGTGGGTAGTTGGGGCCACCTGGAGGGTGAGGGTACCTATCTGGATGCAGGAGCTGCACTCACTCCCTGCATCCTTCCTTCCCCTTCAGCTCGCTGCTCAACGACGCGTAGCTCAGCCCGCCAAATGTATCTAGTCTCCCTCCAGGGCAGTTCCTACAGCCCTATTGGCTCTCTGGTGTCACATGGGGCATACAGAGCTCATGGGATATGTAGTCCCACGCTCAGAACCCTTCCCTGGTAAGGCTAGGGGTTCGCGGGCCTCTCTCTCCCCTGCCCTGCGCGTGCGCAAGCTTACTGGCCCGCCGGGACCTCACTGCGGCTGCGGCGACACCTCGCGCAACATGTGGCGCCCTATCCGCCCGGCTCGGTTGCGCCAGGAGCCCTGAGAGGCAACCCGAGCCGGGACCTAACCGCCCTCTCCCCTCGCCACTCTGCCGAACGAGCCGCCATTGGACGCGGCGGCCCCCGCGCTCGGCATCAGGTGAGGGGGGTGCGGTAACGCTGGGGAGACTCTGCTACCTCTCTCCCTGGTGAAACACCCAACGCCCTCGCTTGGGGAAACACATAGCATGGTACATCTTCACATACTGAATATTTTCGTGGCATAACCCGTACACATAACATATCGATTTTGCACATCAGGTTACATGATACAATCACCCCCAGTAGCTGAGACCATGGATGGCGATGCCCCGAATTTGAACACGTGGGGTAACCCTCCCTTTTTCGGTCCGTGAGCCTCCCCCCAGAAAAATTTATTGGACGAGCCACCTCAAAAGCGCCAGTTACGGGCTCTTCCTACTTTCCTCCCCTGGTGGGGAGTACACAACGTCTTTTAGTCAGGCCTTTACCCGGTCATCCGCTTGGCAGGGATGCGTAGACCAGGAGGCCAGGACCTTTCCCGCGGGTCCACTACTGAGGAATGGGGCCGCTCCTTTTTTGCTTAAAGGAGGGCAGCTTTCCCTGAATCTCTCTCCACAGCATCTTTGTCCCTATATTCTTGCGAGGCTTCACTGAAACGCGCACTGGAACAATGTCTCCGGTTTCACCTGGCCAGGGGGGACAAAGAGAGTTGGGAAGACAGAAGGGGGATAATAGTAAAAAAGCAGAGTTGTGTATCTAAGAACCCTACGTGGGATACCTTGGTCACCTATTGACAAGGTGTAGGGCTTAATGCCCTTGAAGACATTCCTAGGTATTTGCACAGTCAACAGACAAGGGCCTCATGCGCGATCCCCATAAGGCTTTGTCGTGATTTTATAGCCGTTTTTTGCCCTCCTGATTCAGTAAGCCCCGATAAGTGGGAATTATCGGCAACTTTTCTTCCGAAAAAAATTTCATTTTCGCCACCCGGCTGCGATAAGCCACTTATCGGGACTTTTCTTTTTCCGCCTGAATTCAGTAAGCCCGATACAGCTTTCGGTGCTGATCGCAGGCCGATTGGAATTTTATGGCCAATCCAGGCCCGCCAACTAAAGTTGGCAACTTGCTGAAGGAGAAGCATCGGCAAGGGCGAACACTTAGGAAAAATCCCCTTTTTCCTGCCTGTGATTGATGCCGGGGGTCTCCGGAGCTGATAACCGCACCGGCCCCCCGGCATGCATCCAGGCGGAAAAAAGGCATTAAAGCCACTCACTTAGCGGCTAACCGCTAAGCAATGAAGGGTTAAAACCCACCTTGCCAGCGTTATTGTGGGTAGCAGGTGGGTGAGGGGTTATTTGGCCCTGGGTGTGAGTTTAGGACTTGCGGGGGGGATGCGGGGGGCACTTAACCCGCTACCGGTCCTGAAGGGGTTAAGGCCTCCCGTCCACCCACCGCAGCCCTAACAAACCACCGTTTGGGGCTAATGCCCCTTCACACACCGCCGTGTGTAAGGTGCAGGTTTGGCAGTGCCACAGCGGGTAGTGCTGTGCGCACTGGCAAATAGGCACAGCGTGTGTGCAGTGGATGATTTGCTGCGGGATCCAGGTGGCTGTGTACGATTGCCAGCTGTGTGTGTGTCGCTGCATGTGCTGGGCGCAGTGTGTGCAGCGTGTGTGAATGTCTGCAGGCTGACAGTGAGAGCGGTGTGTCTGCTGCAGGCTGTTAGGAGTAGTAGCGAGTAGCTAGATGTTAGGGAGGATTAGGGACTTGGGTAGATAAGGGAGTGGGGCAGGTTATTAACCCCGCAGGCCCTAGGAGTTTCCCCCAAGTCACCTCAGGTTGCGGTTCATCAGGGACAGGCCCTAGGTTAGGGTTCCTGTCACTTTAGGGTTAGTTAGGGATAGATAGGGATAGCGGCGGCTGCTGTTCCCGTGAGACGGTGTGTTACCGAGAGACGGTTGTGTTCCCGTGAAGCGGTGGGACCATCGTTGGGGTTCCTGGAGAATATCACCTGGATAGGATCAGACGGATGCATCGCACGTCTGACCCTTTGAGAAGCTTGTTGCTGACCCGAGCACCGGAGTGCTCGGCAGGTATTATGTCAACACATGTGCACCAACAGGCCTAGAGGTTTTAGTGACTGCGCAGTCACCCATTGACTATCTCCGTAGGAGTACGGGACCTTGGGTGTGGGGGTTTCACTGGACACTGGGTGGGATCACCTAGTGTTGGGGAAACGTCCTGCGAGACGTCACGGGTAGTGTCTCCTCGTGAGAGGGACACAGGTTATGTAAATGCGATGATATGTTTTATGTTCATAAGTAAATTCCTTAGTTATTATAATCACTGACTGTGTGTGTGGTTTCTAATTGGGTTCCTATGTAGGGTCATTCTACACGTCCATAAAATCCTACATAGGTGGAGGCGCTGTAAACGAAGATCCGTTCCAGAGGATTCACCCCAGGCTCTCACTAGCGGAGGCTCAGACCTCCTGTGAGCCAGCAGGTATACGCACCACACCGGTAACACTACATGTTCTACTCACCCACACTACATATGAGATTGGGTGGGGTGGAATACCCGTTACACTTAAAAGTACTTATCAGGAAGTGAGACAATGACTAACATAACCTCAATAAAGATAGTACTCATAAATGTTAAAGGGCTAAACTCAAACAGAAAGAGGAGACTGGCTCTCCAGGAATTACAAAAGACTAAAGGAGACATCCTGTTCCTACAGGAAACCCCCTTTGACTCAGATTCCCCCCCAAACACATTTAGGCAAACATTTCCCCAGGCATACTACGCATCTTACTCAATGAAAAAAAGTGGAGTGGCACTATTACTTAAAAATTACATGCCATTCGTCACCAGGGACGTTACAAGAGACCCTGGAGGCAGATATATCATATTACGGGGCTCCCTTTCGGGGGTCCCCCTAACCCTTTGCATATTGTACGCTCCCAATGAAAGTCAACCTGAATTTCTGAGGGAGGTGATGGAGTCCCTTGATAGGGAATCTCTGTGTGAGGGTTTGGGAGTCACGCCGCCCTCGGCGTGCTCCTCACTCACCTACAGCTCCGACGGAGATTCCCGCAGCACACTCTCATTCCCTCACCGGAGCGCCGGTCACTGCTTCACGTGGGCGCGCGCGCGCACGCCAGGACTGCACTTCTAATCTCAGGCTGGCGGCTTCACCCGGTCACGCGCACGCAAACCCCGCTATACGGAGGCATGGCCACACGGCGTCGCCTCAACCCCTTAAAGGTACAGCGCATCAAAACATTGCTGCAATCAAATGCACTCAGACTACTGGGCTTTATGGCTCCTCCCTGTGAGGGTTTGGGAGTCACGCCGCCCTCGGCGTGCTCCTCACTCACCTACAGCTCCGACGGAGATTCCCGCAGCACACTCTCATTCCCTCACCGGAGCGCCGGTCACTGCTTCACGTGGGGGCGCGCGCGCACGCCAGGACTGCACTTCTAATCTCGGGCTGGCGGCTTCACCCGGTCACGCGCACGCAAACCCCGCTATACGGAGGCATGGCCACACGGCGTCGCCTCAACCCCTTAAAGGTACAGCGCATCAAAACATTGCTGCAATCAAATGCACTCAGACTACTGGGCTTTATGGCTCCTCCCATGGGACTCATTCTGGACCTATCCCTGCGGTATCCTGGCCCTTCTACACACCTCCACCTTGCTGCACTGCTATTGGACCCTCTCTCCTATATATACCTGGCAGATTCACTGACTCGTTGGCTGAGCATAGAACCAGTTGTTCTCACCATTCTCTGCCTCCCTAGTTCTCTTTGCAGACTTCCTCGTGAACCGAACCGGCTTCCGCTACGTCTTCCTGTACCTCTGGCAACCTGAACTCGGCATACGGCTACACGACTCTCCGCACCTCTGGCTTCCCGATCCTGGCTTACGGTAAACTACAACCAAGACATGTACCAGGGTTTTCCAGAAGATCGGTGGAGTATCTACCATATCTGAGAAGATTAACTCCTTACCTTCTGTGTACTGGGAATTCCGTGACGTATTCGATAAAGCACGTTCCGAGGTACTACCGCCGCACCGGTCTTTTGATTGTCCCATTGACCTACTTCCTGGAGCACCTCTTCCCAGGGGAAGATCCTACCCTCTCTCTCTTCCAGAGACAAAAGCCATGAACATTTATATTGCCGAGAACTTAGAAAGGGGTTTCATCAGAAAATCTTCCTCCCCGGTCGGAGCAGGATTCTTCTTCGTCAAGAAGAAGGACGGTTCTCTCCGTCCATGCATCGACTACCGGGGTTTGAATAATATCACACGCAAAAATCGATACCCTCTGCCTTTGATTCCGGAACTCTTCGACCGTCTCCAGGGAGCAACTATCTTTTCTAAACTGGACCTGAGAGGTGCTTACAATTTAGTAAGGATACGAGAGGGGGACGAGTGGAAGACTGCTTTTAACACCCATGACGGCCACTACGAGTACCTGGTTATGCCATTCGGTTTGTGCAACGCACCAGCAGTTTTCCAGGATTTTGTCAACGAGATCTTTCGGGACATCCTTAATACATTTCTTATTGTTTACTTAGATGACATCCTCATCTTTTCTAAATCCGTTGAAGAACACATCAACCATGTTCAACAAGTGCTGTTACGCCTTCGGGAGAACCATCTCTTTGCGAAATTGGAGAAATGTCAGTTCCACCTCAAATCGGTGGCGTTTTTGGGATACGTTATCTCTGACTCCGGTTTCAACATGGATCCAGAGAAACTTAAGGCTATTTTGGACTGGCCTCGTCCTACCACTCTCAAAGCCGTGCAACGCTTTCTGGGTTTTGCAAACTATTACCGACGTTTCATCCGCAATTTTTTCTCTACAGTATCTCCCATAACGGCTCTCACTAAGAAAGGTGTAGATCCTTCATCATGGTCTGAAACCGCCATACGGGCATTTGATCTGCTAAAAAAAGCTTTTGTGTCAGCTCCCATCCTCAACCACCCGGATCCTAAACTTCCATTTACCTTGGAGGTAGATGCATCGGACATCGGGGCTGGAGCCGTCTTGTCACAGAGGACATCTCCCTTAGCTAAACTGCATCCATGTGCCTTCTTTTCGAAGAAATTTTCGGCCGCAGAACGGAATTACGATGTCGGGAACCGGGAGCTTTTGGCGATCAAATTGGCACTAGAAGAGTGGAGACACTTCTTAGAAGGTACTGAGACACCCATAACCATTCTTACAGACCATAAGAACCTTCTTTACTTAGAAGGGGCACGTCGTTTGAACTCTCGACAAGCCCGCTGGGCATTATTTTTTTCTCGATTTAATTTTCTCATCTCCTTCATCCCTGGCTCCAAGAATCTAAAGGCGGATGCTCTGTCTCGACAATTCCTTGCTGAAGACAAGTCTGAAGAGCAGCTAGAGACAATTATTCCCTCTAGATGTATCCTGTCCGCCAACTCGTTTGATATTATGGGCAAGATTCAATCCGAGCAATCACAGATTCCTATGGGGCTCAAGGTTCCGGAGGGAAGACTCTACACGGCGCCTCAACACCGCAAAAGGGTTCTCGAGTGGTGCCATTCCTCTAAGTCTGCAGGACATCCAGGGATACGAAAAACCAACGACCTTGTTCAACGTACCTTCTGGTGGCCTGAGAGGGCTAAGGATGTGGAGGAGTTCGTCAAAGCATGTGGCACTTGTGCTCGCAATAAAGTACCCCGGGTTAGACCTGCAGGCCTTCTTCTTCCCTTACCTATTCCAGACCGTCCTTGGAACCATATCTCTATGGATTTCATTGTGGAGCTCCCAGACTCCAAAGGAAAGAATACCATCCTTGTGGTAATTGATCGTTTTTCCAAACAAACTCACCTTGTTCCCTTAAGGGGTCTTCCAAATTCCTCCAGGCTGGCGGACATTTTTATCCAGGAGATTTTTCGTCTTCACGGAGTACCTGCAACCATCGTCTCTGATCGTGGGCCCCAGTTTGTGTCAAGATTTTGGAGAGCCTTTTCTCGGAGGATGGGTATTTCACTTCATTTTTCCTCGGGTTACCACCCACAGACCAATGGGCAGACGGAGAGGGCCAACCAAAACCTGGAACAATACCTTCGGTGTTTCATAGCCGAGACTCAGGATGATTGGGTAGATCTACTTCCTTGGGCTGAGTTAGCTCTTAACTCTCTTCGCAATGACTCCACTCAAGAATCGCCCTTCTTCATAAATTGTGGCTTTCACCCTTCCCGCCTTCCCTTCTCTCCTATAACCTCAGGAGTACCAGCAGTTGATAAACGCATCTCCCGCTTAAAGGACTTATGGACAAAGACTCAGGAGAACTTAAGGGTGGCTACTGGGAGACAGAAACTTCAGGCAGATCGTCTTCGACGCCCGGTTCCAGAATTCGTCCCAGGAGACAGTGTTTGGCTTTCCTCCAGGAACATTCGTTTAAAGGTTCCTACCATGAAGTTAGCACCTAAGTTTCTCGGTCCTTTTCCTGTGGTCAAGAGGATTAATCCTGTGGCTTATCGTTTGCGTCTTCCACCCTCGTTGAAGATTCCTTCAGTCTTTCATGTTTCCTTACTTAAACCTGCATTCCGGAGTTCTCGCTTTTCTAAGTCCACGGTATCTCCACTTCCTCTTCTGGTCCAAGGTCAAGAGGAGTACGAGGTTCAGTTTATCCTGGATTCTAGGATCTCCAGAGGAGGGTTACAATATTTGGTTCACTGGAAGGGCTTTGGACCTGAGGAACGTTCCTGGATTCCCCACCGGGATCTCCACGCGCCTCGCCTCGTTCAGGCTTTCCATCGCAAGCATCCCTCCAAGCCATGTCATGGACGCCCGGAGGTCGCCCCTGAAGGGGGGGGTACTGTGAGGGTTTGGGAGTCACGCCGCCCTCGGCGTGCTCCTCACTCACCTACAGCTCCGACGGAGATTCCCGCAGCACACTCTCATTCCCTCACCGGAGCGCCGGTCACTGCTTCACGTGGGCGCGCGCGCGCACGCCAGGACTGCACTTCTAATCTCGGGCTGGCGGCTTCACCCGGTCACGCGCACGCAAACCCCGCTATACGGAGGCATGGCCACACGGCGTCGCCTCAACCCCTTAAAGGTACAGCGCATCAAAACACTGCTGCAATCAAATGCACTCAGACTACTGGGCTTTATGGCTCCTCCCATGGGACTCATTCTGGACCTATCCCTGCGGTATCCTGGCCCTTCTACACACCTCCACCTTGCTGCACTACTATTGGACCCTCTCTCCTATATATACCTGGCAGAATCACTGACTCGTTGGCTGAGCATTGAACCAGTTGTTCTCACCATTCTCTGCCTCCCTAGTTCTCTTTGCAGACTTCCTCGTGAACCGAACCGGCTTCCGCTACGTCTTCCTGTACCTCTGGCAACCTGAACTCGGCATACGGCTACACGACTCTCCGCACCTCTGGCTTCCCGATCCTGGCTTACGGTAAACTACAACGTCCCTCTCTCCAACCCCGGACTTGGCAAACGGCCTTCCTACCAACCGTACCTCTCCTACCCCGATCCGGAACCCCAGACCAATCTACTCTCAAGACGTGCCCACGTGGCTGTGGGTGGCGTTCTAACCTTTCCCACCTCAGCACCGCGGTCCCGTCTCGTTTGTGGTGAGCACATCCTTACACTCTGTCGTCCACAATTATTGCAGGAGATCTCAATCTGGCAAGAGGGAGGCGTAAAGGCTCACACTCTACAGAGGCAGCGACATCTGGTGTATCCTCCAGAGGAGAGTCTGAGGAAGGTATGAGTGTGTCATCCTCATATAAGCACCGAGATAAATGGTGGGCACCGTTATTCACAGGGTATCATGAGGGGATGGACCGCACCAGATTTGTGTTAATAAAGAAATATATTGTAGATCACTGGTGGGACGTAGGCACCTATTCTCCACAGGAAGTTGCCGACGAGTTAGATAACAGGTGGAGAGAAATTATGCAAAAGGTGATTACCCCCAAAGGCTCATCTATTCTGTACATTGATGTTGCGCCTGAGGAGCCAAAGTTCTGGGTACTGCCAGGAAAGGCTGGGAACCGGAACCTTACTAAATTAAGTAGGGCAGACAGAGCCATAGCGGCGAGATACCGGCAATCTCATGGATATGAGTTTCCATACGTGCCAGAGCCGATAATGCAGGAGATCGAGGACCAGAGAGACACATGGCTCAGAGATGCAGTCCTTGAACACTTGATGATTAAGTTTGGTAACACTACCTACATAAGGGAGGATAAAATATGTTCTGTGATAAAGGCTTGGAGTACAGGCAGGAATATATTTATGCATAACATCCTGTACAGACCAGAGAATGGGCCTGTACAACCCTTCTTTGTTAAAATTGTGGATCACAATGGACGGGAAGTGAAGAAGCCTGATCCCCATCATTACTATTGAGTTAGGGTTCTTCATGTTGGGAGTTTCCCATTGTGTTATGTCGCCATCATGGGTGTTACAGTCTAGTGTAAACAATATTGATTAACTATGTTTTGTATGTTCACAGATTGTTCACCTGCAGGATGGTCTAGCAAATTACAGAGGCGGCACATTTTATTTGAGTGCGGCTAGCTCCGCAAGCCGGGGGATGCCCCGGCATGCTAGCCGCACTCCCTCGGCGTGCCGCGCGTCATCGACGCGCGGTCACGCGTCATCGGGTGCCTGCGCCCCCTGCACGCGCATCCAGGGCTCCCCGAGGGAGCCCTGGTGTCCTGCGATGTGGGGGACGGCGGCAGGGGGTTCCGGGGGACCCGGCGGACCCGGCAGCGGGAGGGAGAAAGCCCCGATCGGAGGGCGCTCCTCCGCGGCTTCGGCGCGCGCCCGGCACCCTCCGGCGCGCGCCAGGTTACTGCTGCGGCCGAGAACGGGCAAATGCTCAAATAAACTCAGCCGCAGCAGTAGGTCCAAGTGGGGACCATTGGATTCCACCTGTGGGAGAGTGTAGCCCTGGTAAGAAATGGGGCTATAGTTCTATCCTCCTCCTGGTATAATCCCTGGTAAGGGCAGGTTGCCAGGAGTTATCATGGGTTCCCCCCACTTCAAGCACTGCCCTGAGTAGTGGAGGTAGGTCACCTGACCCTGTGTCAAAGCAAGAGACACAGGGGCGGTGCCTGCTGAGACCATAAAAGAGCAGTGCAGTTCCTATTTAGTGTGTCTGTTCTGTCAGTCTGACAGTAGTGATAGTGAGTTAGGAGGAGAGGAGTGATCAGCTCATGAGTAGAGCTGATCTAGCTACAGTTAGTGAGGTGGAACCAAATACCTCTCACCCTGCGTAGGGGGTGAGGGAAGAGCTAGCCCCACTCTGGATGCCTTTGGTCCAGAGTGGTGGCAGGGAACATCACAAGGGAGAACAGTTAGTGGACTGTGCATCAACAGTACCTGTCGGCTGCTGCTGCTGTACAAGAGAATAAAGAGACTGCTGCTTTTAAAGATAACCCTGTGTGAGACTGGAATCTCTCATCCCTGTGGGGAATCTCTGTGGTAAGGATTCCACCCCGCATTCCTGGGGCTTACTATAGATGGAGGCGCTGCACCATTGAACCAGAACGAAGGCATCCACCCCAGTAACCTGTTCCTGTTATCCCCATGTCATCACGGGAGACTCAGGCCCTCCTGTTGCCAGCAGGTATTCACCACACAGAGACATATAGCCAGACCCCAGAACACCTTAGGGGACCCGATCTGTGATTAAGGGGGGTAAGATGGGCTAGATATGTTATTAAGGTTTCTCTGTTCAGATTCAAGACAGGACAGGGGCCTGTTTATATTTTTCTAAATGAACCGGCTCTGTCGGGTTCACAAACGGCAGAATCATTGTATTTCACAGCAACAAACTGGTAAATCCAGAATACAGTTTGTTGAGAGAGGAAGATGATTAATTAAGATTATTATGGTTAGGCAAATTGGGAAGGTATTTTTACCATTTTAAAGAAATTTAGCAACGCTATTGTAACTGTAAAAAGTTTGTAACAGAGTCCAAGATTTTAAATAGAAACAGAAAGTGCCCCCTCTTGGAATTCCATGGTTTTACATATCAGGATATAATAACAATCATCTGTTCCTTAGGCTGGTTCTATAGTGCTGCGCTGTGCGCGCGCACGGCAGTTATAGATGGCTGAGTCAGCCATCCTGTAGGCGGACGTTCACAGAGGTATGCAAGGGAGACTGGTTATGGTGAAATTAAATAAGGCTTTTATTGCGCCTGTTTCCTTAACATCAGGAAACCATCCAAACAAGGGGTAAACAAAGCTTCTATTCACTTGGGAGTATTTCTAGTGAAATACTATGCAGTCCACAACTCCCTTTAGATAAGCATGTCTGCCAGCCCCAAACATATAGCATGAAATGAACAGATATAAAAAGTCTTATAAATGAAAGTCTTATCTGTTAGCTGGGCTGCTGTAGGGGAAGCTTCTCTGCTCTCTTGGAACCGCACCCTTGTGTGCACAGGAAATGTCAGGCTCCAGGTTAGAATCTTGTCCTCTTTGTCTTGTGGTCAGCTTGTCGCTCAAGACATCTGTCCTTCCTTGGTTCAGCCCAGTTGTGAACTAAGGAATCTCTGCTCTGTCTCCAAGTCCAGCTCAGGTGTGAGCTAAGGAGTCTCACTTCCTGTCTCAAAAGACAGGCTTTTCTAAGCAATCTAATCAGGCAGGTGGTGTTTGTTAATTGACTACCAGCAGTTAACCACCACACTGCTGGATTAGAGGCACATTACCTGAAAAGGGATAACTCCCCTGTTACACATCCCTTCTATACAAGGGCCGTGCGTGCGCACAGCAGGGAGCGGGGAGCAGGCAGACACCGGCGAAGATGGTGGGAAGGATGATTTCGTGCCGCTACCGTCTTATCTCCCTTTACTGTCTGCTTACAGGCTTTGCAGCCGAAACAGCCGAAGAAACCAACTGGAGGCGGTAACCAATGTTGAACATCTGTTGTGGTTTCTCTCCTAAAAACACTTGGTGCCAATTTTGCTTTAATACTAGGTGCCTTTCTAAAGATCACCTTAGGTGCAGGAGGGATATGTCCCTTCAAAATCGGGTCCATCCCAAGTGTTTTTAGGAGAGAATTTGTTTCTTATACCACTAAGGAGAATTTTAGAATTAAACAATTGATAACATGTCGAACAGAGTATGTAGTCTACCTGCTTGCGTGCCCATGTGGTCTTCAATACGTAGGCAGTACCTCAAGACCTTTGAGGGTCCGCGTGTTGGAGCACATGGGAAATATACGCAAGCAGGTTATGACTCATAATGTCTCTAGACATTTCAGCTTGCTCCATGAAGGCCTTACTTTTAAGGGAATAGAGAGAGTGGATTCACACTGGAGGGGTGGGGACAGACTCAAAAAACTCTGTCAACGTGAAACGTATTGGATATACAGATTGAAAACATTGACTCCCATGGGTCTAAATATTGATATAGACCTGGGAGCCTTTATTTAGTTACCAATACGTCCAACTACCTCCCCAACACTCATTTATCACCTAGGCATGGAATACGAGAGATAACATGTCCGTAATGATTAATGCCATTCCCCATCAACAGATATCTTTGGGTCGCATTTTCAATTAATATTAGATATATAAATTGACATTGATTTTTGTGTCTTGTTTCAGATCACACCAACGAATTCGATAAATCTCTTATTATATACCCAAATACATATGGGGTATTGCCATTGGGTTTTTAAAATTTGATATGTTTTATATACTATTATAGGAGAATATAGTACTTAAACCTGTATTTTAAGATTCTTTATATAAATTATTGATGTTAGCTATAATTCGCTTTGTCACTATGTTATGTTAATTAGGATTTTCACTTCTATCACCAATGGTATATTATTATCATCAATATTTTATTTAATTCTAATATGTATAGTCACTATATGTCAATCACATTATATGTGATCTGATTTCTATTTATTATTAACAATGCTCACTATTTAAGCTATGTCACTATAGTATTTTTGTATTTTTTGTATTTTTTGTATTTTTCTATATGAATTGTTAGGAACTTTCACATGTGCACTATACTTGGTACCAAATGGTACATTATTACTATTATTAGTATTTAAATCACTTAGGTCTATATTTATATAGTCAATATATGTCAATCACATTGTATGTGATTTTGTTTTCTTTATCACCAACACTAATGTTCACTACCAAGTCAGGTCACCACAGAATTTCATTTATATGGATACTGTTAGGTATGTCCACATGTTTAGCACATTAAGATTTTAATTCTAATTGTCCATTTCAAAGCTCAAAATGTATCACTATTAGATACCCGTGAAGTATTTTTAACCATTATCGTCATTTTAATAAAGGGTTAATCATGCTGACCACCAGGAGGTATATCTCTCCTATGAGAGGAATATCCGTTGCATATTCGCACAAATTACAGATCAGATGGCAGACAATTGGGGGTGTAGGGGATTGGTTAGCCGAAGTATAAATTCTACCACAAGCCACATCCTTCCTATCTACGGAGCCTGAGGAAGCCCAAGAAAGGGCGAAACGCGTAGCTCGAAACCCCCTAGTTTTTGGAACTTTCACGGCCACCTTCCGGAGTGGGACAATGGAGGCACAGCACTGTATCTGGACGCAGACACAGTTAGCTGCGCACCACGTTCCCTGCACTATCTTCCTTGAGGACTGGCCTTTTATAGTGCTTCTAACTCTTTTAGTTCTTAGCACTTTTTTGTTTTATTGCTACTTTGTTTTAATCAGTTTTTAATAAAGACCATGGCCTTTTACCCAGTGTAAGAGACTTATCATTGTCCAAACTATCCCGTGGCAGGAATCTTTCCCCTTTGGATTACTGTTTGGAGCTCGTGGGAGGAATACCAAGAAACCAATCCAAGTGTGTGCTCACACTTGGCCGTGTGAGTAATAGTATTCTATTATTATATTATTTTCACTTTCAATCCCCACTGTTTATTTAGTGTAATAGAGTGTCTACATTTGAGGGACTTCTGTGCTTGTAGAAGTTAAAGAAACCTTCCCTAGGACTGCACTCACACCTGTCCGTGTGAGTGATTGCAGTCTTTTCTGCATTTCTATATAATTTAGAGTCAGAGTTCTGATATTATTATCTATCACCCTCTTTTATTCATCTATTAATTTATTTATTCCGAGGGTGATACCGTATCAAAGAATGAGGAGAAGAAGTGCACAGACGAAGAAAGAGGAAACAACGCTGTAGAGGGAGAGGGGGGTTGGCCCGGTATTAAAGGGGTTGCACCCCATATGGCCACCCCCTGACCTCACCAGGGAGGCAAGAGGTTAACTGGACTGCGGTCCAGGAATGTGGCTTACAGCTTGTCATGTCAGGAAAATGTATGTTCCCCTGTTCCCATGTTTCATTATAATCCTGTATTTTAATGTTTTAAAGTGCATTTCTGTATCTCCAGTTCTGGAGGTCGCAGAGAGTTGAAATTTGACCAATATGTGGAGTCACTGTAGGCATTAAAAACTGGCAAATTTCGACCCACTGAGCCCACCAGAATGGAACTTATTAATATGTGTAAATATTAAAGTGTATATGTATGGTATTTTGGATCTGCTCTGAAAATGCAGACGCCATCTACTATGCTAATAGGTCATGAAGGACAGCCGGATGATTGAGCCTAAGCACTGTAATCAAAAGTTAACTGCCCTGATTGTTTACACTAGGAATCAAGTACTAATCAACAGACTCTGCCACTCTAATTGTTACCTGAGGGCGGAGAATCATCAAACTGGAGTGGTTTGTAGGTGTTGTGTCTACACCTACAAGCAATGCAGATCCTACCAGATACTTAATTTGGTAGACTGGTCGTCGCCCCTGATTTAATTATGGGGCTACAGAAATAAGATCCTCAGAGTCCCAGTACACATGGGCTAACTAGCTGGGGGGCATGGTTTAATCTGTGTCTCCACGTTAATGATTGGATACAGATAATTGTTCACCAATAGTCTGTATTCAATGTTAAGAATAGGGTTACAAAGGTATATAAACTGTGTCAACCCTACAGTTTTTAGTTGTGCTTCTGATTCCACCTGGAATGTCACCGGATCGCAGGAGAATTGCTAGCTGATACTTCTCCATCCCCCAACCCTAAGTAAGTGTTACCTTCTTGCCTGTTAATTGTACTATATTGCTGTGTTCACCTTTTTTAAGGAATAAATTATATTTTATTATATCTAAGCCTCGTTCAGTTCAACCCAGATATTTGGTGTTTATTATAACTTGTCATAAGCTACCGTGACAAATGCAAGAAAAGAAGAGAAGACCAAAAGAAACCTTGATGTGACAGCATTTGCACAAGGCCGTATAAGTGTTTATAGTATTATACATTTTAAACATCCCAACATTCCCACGTCTATTGTTTCAGGGACTAATACACCTGAACCTAATTTGTTATCCCTATCTACCCCTCAACCTGTGCTCCCCCATTTTTCCCTTCTATTTTCTAAGAAGCTAATCAGGCAGGTGGTGGTGGATAATTGACTACCAGCAGTTAACCACCACACTGCTGGATTAGAGGCACATTTCCTGAACAGGGATAACTCCTCTATTACATACCTCCCCTGGTTGTGGGAAGCTCGGGCTTGCCACGGCTAAAGCCCATCCTTCCACTCTCATTCTAGATATCTCTGTGACTTGAATGAGAGTGGATGGAAGAAGAGAACCCTCAGTCCTGCTGGGATCGGAGCCCTTTCTCCAGTTAATTCGTGTCTCCTCCCGAAGGTGTTTGAGATCAGCACTCCTCAGTCGCTCGAGGAGGACTTTTTCTAAGTATAGTCTTTTTGCTATGTGCGCAGTCATGAGATTTCCCTCGCATCGGGTAATCGTTTTATTGCCGGCAGACTGTATGGCAGCATTTGCAGAGCATTTAAAAACAGCCCTTTGAGTTTTCCGCTCTTGAAGCTGTCTCTCTGTACTTTTTCCACTTAATGGAGTTGCTAGTTCAGCCTCTTTGGGATTAAGTTGCAAATCTATATCCACTTCCAGAGAATGTCCCTTCTTTTCAGCTTCATCAGCTAAGGATTCTGGTTTTGATTCAGCATGTGTACCTTCTTTTGTTGCCTGTTGAGTGGCTGAAGGTTTTGCTGGTGCTTGTTTAGGTGGTTCAAATTTTGCAACCTTGTTTTTCAGACGAGCGGTATTCCCAGCTCTCACTGTACCCTTGTCTTCATGGGATTTTGTGGCTGTGGGATACTGACGCTTAGTCAGGGTCAATACTTGTCCTTGTAGAACTGTAATCTCATCCGCGAGAGATCCCTGTTTTTTGAGTGCGTCTTGCAAGTCTCTTATCAGGGAATTTATCTGTACACTTTGTTTTTTCTGAGCTTGCTTCCACATTTTCACTGCATTGTGAAGCACTATGAATTTCTTTGCTCGGGCCACAGTTACTTGTTTCAGTTTCTGGACCTTCTTGTGCTCCCTTTTGTGCCAAGTCACCTGGGTTCTAAGCTAGGCCTCTAGCGATGTTTTGGTGATGCTCAGGGTAGCCTTCAGTTTCTCATGCTGCTTTGCGGGGACATACTGGGTAATCAGACATTCCTGCAGCACCTGTATTTCTTTAACAGTCTGCAGATTGTCTTCCTGCAGAGTTCGCTGCTTCTCCTCGGCCATCTGGAGGTGCGTACGCAGACCTTGTAGTTGGTTCTGCAGTCGGTGCTCTGCTTCAAACTTCTCACCTTCCAACAGTCTATTTATTTCTTTAAGCTCGTGCAGCTTTTCATTCTTTTCCTTGACTTCGTCTGTCAACTGAAAATGTTCTTCTTTCAGTTTAAAGTTCTCTTTTTAATCTTAAATGTTCTCCTTTTTCAGTCTCTGTACTATTCAGGGCCTCCTTGCAGTCCTCATTCCATTTACGCACATCTGCTTTGAGAATGACAGTCTCCTGGCGTGAGACTTCCTTCTCTAGGTTGAGGGTCTGAAGCTCCTTCTGAGAGACTTTGTGATCTGTATTAAGATTGAAAATAGTTTCTTTAGAAATGTCCAGCTCCTCAGTGAGACTGTGTAGTTCCTTTCTGGAGACTTCCAGGTCTGTGCGACATCTCTTGGTCTCATGATGTGAGGCATCCAGTGCTCTGCGGAGTGTCTGAACCTCTTTCTGAGATACGTCCACCTCTGTCCGGACACTGTTGTGAGGCATTCCTGTTGTGAGGCATTCAGCTCTACATGAAGAGTGTGAACCTCTTGCTGAAAGACTGTCATCTGCTTCAGTGCCTCCTCATACTTCCGCTTCAGCTTAGCCATCATTTTATCAGATTGGCTCTGCTTTTCATCCATGGCGGAAATAGTAGCGTTCGCAGTATCTAGCTCAGTCTTGAGATCGTTCAATTCTGTCCTGGCCAAAGAGTAAATTGTGAGCACATCTTTCAGTAGCTTCACGTTATTTTTCTGTAGCTCTGTGTAACCATCTTTCTTTTGTTTCAATTGTTCACGGAGCATATCACAGTCATGCCTGGCATTTTTCAGGGCATCTTCAGGGCTGGTCAAGGGATCGACACTCACTGGTTCCGGCTCCGCTTCCCTGGGATGGTTGGTTAAGGGTTCCTCACTGTTGGCACTGGACAGACACTTCTTTGGGGTACATTGACTTCTGCCTTGGGCCCTCTGGATATTTGGTTAACCGCGGGACGAATTCTCAATTTTCTCTAGGCTGCAGTGCAACTCGGTCCCCCTTTTTCTCCACAGGATCTGCGGACGTGTCTGTTCCTTCCACGGTAAGTGAAGAACCGCTTTTCTTTTTCCGTCTTTTTGTTTTGGATGACTCCGTCCCATCAGGAATACTGGGGTCTCCTTCTTTATTTGATACTTCAGCAGCTTCATTATATATGCCAGGCTTTTCTTGCAGTTGCTTTAGCTGATAGAAATATTGGGTGATCTGCTGCTCCCGCTCTCTCTTGTCGACCATATTCGTCATCATAAAGAGCGGTCTTTTCTGTTCGTGCCGAATTCAGACACCCCCACCATTCTTGGGGTGTTTTGTGGGTGTGACTCGGTTCGGGTTCCCCGTAAGAGATGTCTTCCTCTTAATTGGACTGGAAGGGCCACTCTTCCGTGGGGTAGGGTTCATTACAGGAACGCTGCATCTTGTCCTCCATTTTTAGGCTATCAGGTGTAGTTTTCTTCCTGACCTTAGGAGGCGCTATTGCAGCTGTTGTCACTGTATTTGCTAGAACCCCCAATTGTGGTAGTCCTACAGGTGGGCATATTTTGCTTGTAGAGGTCGTGGCTCTCACAGGCATCTCTGTAGACTTTTTTCTTTTTCTTGGGTAAGTTTTACAATATCAGCAGTGCTGTGCATGCATTCTCTCTCTTTAGGTATACTGGATGTGCAGTTGCTAGGAAAAAACTTCTATTTGCTTTACACCATTTACTTGCTAGGTCAATCTCTCATTAGGTATGCTGGATGTGCAGTTGCTAGGTAAAAACTTCTGTTTGCTTTACACCATTTACTTGCTAGGTCCAATACCTCCGCTTCAGCCAAATAATGTGGTTTTCTGCTTGAGTTCAGTCTCAACTTTGGGTATTATGGCATTCACGCTTCACACTTTGGGATACCTTTTACACATCTCAGCAATTCCTTTTTCCGCAGTAGGGCAATTTTACCCTCAGCACTTGTTTACTGAAAATTCCCCTGCTTCAGCACAGTCTTGCATCAATTTTCACACTTTTCTGCATATACTCCATTCACAACTGGTAGTCCTATGCGGTGTGGCAGCCTTTACCTGCAGAATCAGTACCACTCGCGTGTCACCATCTGTATTCACTGCTACAGCAAAACATTTGAAAACAACAAACGCCTATCCCTTTTAAGGGCTAACTTACTTCTTGAACCCTGACTACAGCTGGAAGGAAAAAACCCTATTTCAATGACCATAATACACTTTATTTGTGATATGCAAATAAGGTTTACCTGCTTCAGCACGGTCTCTCTCTCTCCTCTTGGAATCGAGGAAAAGAGTCCATCTGTGGTTTTGTAATTTTTAGTGCAGTGTAGATTTCCTGCCTGGGTGTGTCCCTTTAATTAACTCTGGTCTCTGCTGCATGAGATTCTTTGTTTTTATGTTGCTCAGGCTGTTTGTAGGCAAAAAGCACAAAAAAATGTCACAGGCAAACTCCGGGCCCCTTTTAACTTCAAGGACCACCTCTCGTCCCACTTCTGACGACCATATGTAGGAGGAACGCGCACAGAGGTATGCAAGGGAGACTGGTTATGGTGAAATTAAATAAGGCTTTTATTGCGCCTGTTTCCTTAACATCAGAAAATCATCCAAACAAGGGGTCAAACAAAGCTTCTATTCACTTGGGAGTATTTCTAGTGAAACCTATGGTCCACAACTCCCTTTAGATAAGCATGTCTCCCAGCCCCAAACATATATCTTGATATAAGCAGGTATACCAAAAGTCTTATAAATGGAAAGTCTTATCTGTTTGTAGTGGTTGGAGGGAAAGTCTTCTCTGTTCCTGAGTTGCTGCCTTTTTCCTCAGGTTTTGTCAGCACTCAGGTTTAGAGGTGTTTTTCCCTCTGTCTTGCAAGCAACTCTGCTATTCTTCTGGCAGGCTCAAGACATATGTCCCCATGGTCAGTCTCACAAGTTGTGAGACTCAGGAACAATCTCCCTTCCTATCTCAAAAGACAGGCTTTTCTAAGAAGCTAATCAGGCAGGTGGTGTTGGATAATTGACTACCAGCAGTTAACCACCACACTGCTGGATTAGAGGCACATTTCCTGAACAGGGATAACTCCCCTGTTACACAACACATGCCATATTACACCGTGTCATGATTTATTTAACAAAAATAAAGCCAAAATGGAGAAGCCTTGTGTGAAAAACTAAGTACACCTAATGATTCAATAGCTTGTAGAACCACCTTTAGCAGCAATAACGTGAAGTAATCGTTTTCTGTATGACTTTATCAGTCTCTCACATCGTTGTGGAGGAATTTTGGCCCACTCTTCTTTACAGCGTTGCTTCAGTTCATTGAGATTTGTGGTCATTTGTTTATGCACAGCTCTCTTAAGGTCCATCCACAACATTTAAATCAGGTTGAGGCCTGGGCTTTGACAGGGCCATTGCAACACCTTGATTCTTTTCTTTTTCAGCCATTCTGTTGTAGATTTGCTGGTGTGCTTGGGATCATTGTCCTGTTGCATGAACCAATTTCTGCCAAGCTTTAGCTGTTGGACTGATGGCCTCACATTTGACTCTAGAATACTTTGGTATACAGAGGAGTTCATGGTCGACTCAATGACTGCAAGGTTCCCAGGTCCTGTAATAAACAAAATATATCGTGCGCAACTAATAAACCTCTAATATTATCAGTGATACAATGTGTATTAACATATACCCTTCTAATTTTTACTCAACTGGTAAAACCACAGAAAAAAACCACAGTGTGAAAATTTTTTTTTACATAACCGTGTAATGTGATGTAGAAAGCGTCTGCTGCTATTAAACAGGGGATGGCTCGGCACCCCCCAAACACTGAAGATATGGAGACAAAAAAACAGTGCACAACGCAAATAGTGAAGTATGAAAGTAACAAGTGAATGTAAGGATGTGCATATATATAAAGGTTCCGCGCTGTTGCATCAAGGAACCGGATGCGTGTGGGCGGTGGGTCAGAGCAGAGAGGGAGGTGGGTCAGAGCAGAGAGGGAGGTGGAGGAGGAGGTTGGCGGAACCTCGTGTGCGAGAGCGGAGGGTCAGTGACCCGTCCGCTTAGGTAAGGGTATTTCCCCGGCCCGAGGAGTCTTCCCCAGGCTCCCAATTAGCGGAGGCTCAGAGCTCCTGAAGCCACAGGTACAGGCACTACCGTAGTCCCTTAGTATAGGCGTTAACAAAAAGGGCTACATTTGGAGGCGCTGCTGAGATTCTTAGACCTGGGGTGCCCCCACATTTTTTTTGTCTCTATTGTGCAACCAACCCACATCATGTCGGTGCCCTCGGCGCTCGAGGTGCGCAAGTGGGCCCAACGGCGCGGGATTCCCTTGAACCGTGTTTTCGCGCTGGGCCATGTCCCCGCCATGATCTCGTTAGGCACAGTGACCGAGCAGGTCCGAAAGCTTCCTCTCCTGGACAATGCCCAAGTACAAGACCATTTTTATGACCGCGACCAGACCTGGCGCCGGCAGCGGGGACGTTGGATTCTGGAGAGGGGAGAATGTAAGGATGTGCATATATATAAAGGTTCCGCGCTGTTGCATCACATAGGCAGCGCCATATTGTCCCTGCTTTGCCAGCAAGGTCACTGCGTACAAGTTGGGCTGCGCATGCGCGAGATGGTACCATACTTTACCGGTTATACGATATACTCCTTGGGAGAGTGACAGAGCCACCTATGTACAGAACATTACCCCTAATAAGATGAAGGTAGTCCGTGGAATCCGGAAGCGGAGCACAGCAACGGTGCACTACCGTAGTCCCTTAGTATAGGCGTTAACAAAAAGGGCTACATGTATATTAAAATAGGGGATAAATATTCTGCGTACATCAAGGTATTAGGACATAAACATTGAGTGTGTTAAACACACAAGTTACCACTCGGCGGCCGCTCATACAGGAGTCAAGAGTAACGGAGCAACAGCGCGACATACTGGAGTTTCATTCCCAGCCAGCCAGTTCCCCCCTGCTTGTGGCTGCACTAAACGGAGAACTCTGCGAACCACCCAGGTCCTCACTGACCAATCCGGGGACCCTCCCAGTGCGACTGCAGGCTGCAGCTTGCTCGATCCGTCTGGAGCCCAGCTGACCAGAGGGGAGTTTCCCACAGAGACGGTGACCGAATGCTGAGGTGTTCCTAGGAAGGAAAAGCATCGCAGCTGCTGTCCCAGACGCCTGCCAAGGGAAACATACTCCTGACTCCTGTATAAACGGCCGCCGAGTGGTAACTTGTGTGTTTAACACACTCAATGTTTATGTCCTAATACCTTGATGTACGCAGAATATTTATCCCCTATTTTAATATACAATTGTTACTTTCATACTTCACTATTTGCGTTGTGCACTGTTTTTTTGTCTCCATATTCCCAGGTCCTGTGGCTGCAAAAACAAGCCAAAATCATCACCCCTCCACCACTGTGCTTGACAGTTGGTATGAGGTGTTTGTGCTGATATGCTGTGTATGTTTTTTGCCAAACGTGGCGCTGTGTATTATGGCCAAACATCTCCACTTTGGTCTCGTCTGTCCAAAGGACATTGTTCCAGAAGTCTTGTGGTTTGTTCAGATGCAACTTTGCAAAACTAAGCCGTGCTGCCATGTTCTTTTTAGAGAGAAGAGGCTTTCTCCTGGCAACCCTTCCAAACAAACCATACTTGTTCAGTTTTTTTCTAATTGTATTGTCATGAACTTTAACATTTAACATGCTAACTGAGGCCTGTAGAGTCAGAGATGTAACTCTTGGGTATTTTGCAATTTCTG
Organism: Ascaphus truei; assembly: GCA_036426205.1. Lineage (NCBI taxonomy): Eukaryota > Metazoa > Chordata > Amphibia > Anura > Ascaphidae > Ascaphus > Ascaphus truei. Next base: position 19,359 of record WSYH01003568.1, on the reverse strand, counting down.
TGAGCATTGCACGGTCTGACCTTGGGGTGAATTTGCTGGGACGTCCACTCCTGGGAAGATTGTCAACTGTCTTGAATGTTTTCCACTTTTGAATAATCTTTCTCACTGTAGAATGATGGACTTTAAATTGCTTGGAAATGGCCTTATAACCCTTCCCAGATTGATGGACAGCAACAATTGCTTCTCTAAGATTATTGCTGATGTCTTTCCTCCTTGGCATTGTGTTAACACACACCTCAATGCTCCAGACCTGCAAACTGCTAAACCTTTGGCTTTTATAGAGGTGGTCACACTTGCTGATGATCAATTAATCAAAGGCATTTGATTAGCAGCCCCTGTCTGCTACTTAGCATCTTAATTCCTATGGAAGCAGTAAGGGTGTACTTAGTTTTTCACACATAGCTTTTCCATTTTGGCTTTATTTTTGTTACATAAATCATGACACGGTGTAATATGTCATGTGCGGTTGTTCATCTGAGGTTGTATTTACCTAATTTTTAGACCTGCTAAGGAAAAGATGATTGTTATTATGTCCTGATATGTAAAACCATATATATGTATATACATATATTGCAATCTTGTTATTTGTGCAATATATTAATTTCTTTACAATACAACACCATTTGCGATTTCTTTCTATTCTTTGGGGAGGATTAACTCCAGATTGGAAGCGGTTCCACAGGCATATACCAAAGAGGGCCCATCCCAGTGCTGTCATCAGAGAGAGGGGGATCTCTGAAACGCCATATTTTCCAGAAGCAATTTGTGAGTGGCACCATTGCACCGATTTTAGACAGATTCATTTCCTCTATTGGCTACAGCATTATTTTTCTTTTTCTATTTCATATTGTCATCCCCTGATCCACGAGCGCGCCCCCTTACCTGGAAGATAACAGTCGGGTAACTAGTCACAGCCGAACGGTTATTAAAGTAAATATCTGGCACATAATGCACAGCAGCAGAACCTTGGAGAATATGATGCTGACATACGTTTTGCTTTGATAAAGAATGCGTGGCATTTGAAACATTGGTCTCTATTGCTGATTAATACTCTTAAAGAGAAGCCTGTGTGCTTGGATGTCTTCCTTCTTCATGAGTATCTACAGGGACCAGAAACCAGGGGAAAGGGAAAAGAGAGGGGGAAGGGAAAGGGATAAGGAAAGCTCCCGCATCAGCTAAAGTAGAGTGGGTAATGGGTTGATAGTCAAAGATCATATACAGGTGCAAAAGGGGACAAGAGATAATGCAAACAGACAAACAAAAGATGCCCCCTTGAATGCACTCGGATAGATTAATAGGTAATGGTGGAGTATATTAAAATCCTTTTAATCAATAATAAAATAGTAGTTGTACAGAGGGGTGTGGTGCAAAAATGCAGGGCCACCCCCTAATGACATACCAAATAATCTTCCTAAATAATTAAATACGGAAGGAGGCTGGAAGAGTCCCTGCATCCAATCACATCGGTATAATTGCCACAGTATACATTGATGAATTCCTACAGAACAGAGTGCTAGCCCATTGTAAGGCTGCACTTTTATCTAAAAAATCACCAGTCTCTAATGAAATAAGTCTGCTGATGCTAAATCTGGAGGAGATGGATACCCTGGCAGTAATGTAAAATACCAAAACAGGCTGACTGTAATAATTAGCCTGTCACACCTATTGTGATGATGCAGATCAAAGGACAGCGTGAATATCACATTACAGACACAATCAGATCAATATGTATGGTTAGCATAATAAAATGAAGAAAGAACACCTAGCGAAAATATATAGTCCTGGAGAGGGCTGGCACAAAGTGCGCATATGTAGTGCCCTGAGGCACGGTTCGCCGACCGTATCAAGTTATAGCCTCATAAACAGAAAACTATATATACACACACTTGCTTTTGTATGAAAAGAAATGTATGAGATAGCAACATATATCAAAGGAATAGCTAGTGTCCTCCATAAGGCTAAGGCCCCGCTCCCAGAGTCAGCGTGCCCGCACTGCAGACAGGCGGGGCGCTGACATACACAGACCGCGATATGCGGTCTGTAGGGAGCGGGAGCCAGAGCGGGAGGTGGGCGGGTTGTGGGAGGCTTGAGCGGGAGGGGGTGTGGCTTGAGCGGGGGGCATGGCTTAAGCGGAGGGACCCGCTACTCTCCCCCCCTCTCCATGGCTCGGGCTGCTGATTGAAGGTAAGTACAGCAACACACACACTCATACACACAGACAGGCACAGGCACATACACACAGACAGGCACACACACACACGCAGGCACTCATACACACACACACAGGCAGAGGCAGGCACTCACGCACTCAGGCAAACACATACACACACGCAGGCACTCTCTCACACACACACGCACGCAGGCACTCATACACATACACATACACACACACACAAAGACAGAGGTAGGCACTCACGCACTCAGGCACACACATAGACAAACACAGATAGGCACTCAGACACACACATACACACACACAGACAGGCACTCACGCTGCTTTCCCCCCACACTCCTCCCCGCTCCCCAAAGCCTCTCCTCCCGAAGCCATCCCTCCCCATTGGATCACAGCCACACCACGTGACGCGTCAACGCTAGGGATCACCATTCTCTTGTATCCCATAGCGGCTGACGCGTCACAGCATGTAGTGAGCTGTGCAGCCAGGGGGGACCGGGACCGGCTCGGGAGGATTCCCCTGCTGGTGGGGAACTCGCGTGTGGCCGCCCGCGCCGCCGGGCGCACCGGGTCCCAGGCCTAAGACTGAAACGCTGAGTATGAGTCTCACAGGGAGTATATATACTTGTGGTAAACAGGAAAGTAGTATCAAATACCAATCCTAGTAAGTCAAAGTCAGACTCATAGTGCAGCAGTCTGAATCAGCACACTGCCGCCCCACAAACATATACACAAGCGTCTCGATGTGTAGCAACTGCATGGTAAAAGACTTACAGACATAGAGACACTTTGAATCATGAGTACCCCCTCTCAGAGCAAAATAGCATAATATCAGCATCAAAAGCTATGAACGCGGCACACTTAGCTTCATTGCAGGTGTATCAAATGCTGGGTTATGCTGCCCAAAGGAGTGGGGGGACGGGAGACTGCAACAGCGAGCAGCAGTAGTATAGCTAGGACAGCTGGAGTCGCTGGAGCGAGTGTCAGTGTGATCCGTGCTGAAGGGTGACGTCACGCCGTCTGGTCACCTGACGTACGTTTCGCGCGTGTTCGCGCTTTCTCAAAGGTGAGTGCATGTTGTGGGCATGCGCAATTTATAGCAGCTGGTAGCCATGGCAGACACGGGGAAATTTAACCCCTGTGCTGCCGGTAAGTAACCTGTCACAATGCCAGAAGCTGTCCATGTTGGTTAAATTCTGTTCAGGCAAAAAGCGTTTCAGCTATCTTTACATCTTATCTTTACAATACCGCATCGAGTCATTCATGACGTGCAACACTAACTTTGTAATCTACCTATTGAAATGTGCATGTGGCAGCGGCTACATAGGTAGGACCATTAGAGCACTTAAAGTCAGAATCACAGAGCATATTCGTAGCATTAAGAACTGTGATGAACGTTTTCCTGTAGCGCGCCACTTCAACACATGTCCCTTAGGATCTATTAAAACACTCACATATAGCGCCATAGAAAACATCTCTATACACCCCAGGGGAGGGCACAGGGGGGCATCATTGAACCGTAGGGAGATGTTCTGGATTTATGCCCTTGGGACATTGGCACCCAGGGGCATGAATCAAGACTGGGAGCTCAAACACTTCCTAAACTGAGTATATAAACAAATAAACATCTGTTCCATTATCTAGACTCATATGGTGAATAACATCTCTGTTGACTTGCTCTATGCTAATTAAAACTAGTATTTGGGTCCACATAGATCTATAAGCTTTAATGCAATGATTTGAATTAATATCTATTGCATACACTACTGTTCGAATAGACCCAACTATCCACTATGATTCCTATACTGTATGTTTTAAATGATCAGCTTGCATCCGATACCTGTCTTTGTCCGCTCATCTGATAAAATTTGTCGAGTAAAGGATTTAAAGACACATGGGGTTAATATAAGGTTCCCCGTACAGTGCATTGTGTTATATTTATATAGAAGAGAAATACATGTTTCTTTACACAATACACAGGTACAAATGTATTATAAAATTGCCATATTGATTTCACGAATATCAATATTATATGGTTAAATGGAAATAATGATATGATTATATATTGTTCCTAACCTGAATATATTACCTCCATTTCAGTTTCAGATTCGCAAACCATTGGTAAATTGTCTTTAATGATTCATGTAAATGTTACTATGTGTTTAGCTTAGTATGCACTGCTATGCTAATTTTATTCTTTTTTTGATTCCTCCTCACAAGTCTTTTGCATGGTCCCCCCCTCCCCCCCCCTCCTCCCATCCCGCCCACCCGTTAGCCCGCATAGAAACCCACTATATACCCTGACAGGAGGTTCATTGTGGAAGTTTGGGAACTTCCCCAAGCAGCGTTGCTATGTGCGTCAGCGGAGGGGTCTGCGTGCTGGTGTGAGAAGCGCGTCACTCCCCTCCCCTTGATACACACCCATGGCATCAAGCTGTCCCATTCGCTGAGAGCTGCAACCAATGAGGTTATACTTCGGCGATTTTTGCGCCAAAATCACATAGCGCGATGACGTAGGTGGGCGGGGAGTGCTCTATAAGACTGTGAGGGCGAATGACGCGGATCAGCTCTTTGATAAAGGACAATCCCTGTCTGAAACGCGTCAGAGTGTGTGTCCCCGATACTATGCAATACCAATAAATATGTATTTTTAACCCACACCTTGCTGGTCCCCTCTCCTACTTGGCTGTGCACCGCTGCAATCCCAGGATTTCTCTTCTATATCTTTACAATAGTAACTGTAATATGTGTCAGACGGGTGAGTAGCACACAAGTCCCACTACATAGAGGGTCATAATGAATTATACATATGCCCGGTAGTGGGAGGAGAAAAATAAGCTGATTAGCTGTTTGCTCAGCAATGGCTGTAAAGCTATGTTAAGTCAATGTTAATGACATGCACAGTGCTGTGCAGTGTGGGATCTCTATAAGATATATATATATGCCCCATACTATGGGAAACATATATTGCCATATAGCTATACGTTACAGAGATCAATGGAGTGAGTCATGCAATCCCAAGATGATAGGATCAATTGGCACAATAAATAGCCACAAAATACAGATAAATGTAGAAACAATGTTCATATAAGGATAAGGCAAATTAATCAGGTGGATACCTATTGAGCCCTGAAGTATAACTAAAACAGACCCAGGGTAACGGTAGGGCAAAGAGTAACAGGGTAAACAGGTTGAGCTGACAGGTATAGTGAAGCAGACGCACACTAGCAGAGCCTAGAACAAAGGCACACATACACTAAGCAAAGGGGTTCAAATAAAGGGAGAGAACACAAATTCCTCATTCAGTCCCTTTGGGGTGAGGGTTCCTATGGTGTAAATCCAACGAGATTCTCGTTTATGAATCTCGTTGTCCCAGTCTCCCCCTCTGCTATGGTTGGAAACAGCTTCGATGCCAATGAACTGTAAAACCGTGGCTAAGCCCTGATGGTGATTATGAACGTTATTGGCATTAGGAGTATCGCGGTGATTACGAATGTATACTGTGGCAATTATACCGATGTGATTGGATGCAGGGACTCTTCCAGCCTCCTTCCGTATTTAATTATTTAGGAAGATTATTTGGTATGTCATTAGGGGGTGGCCCTGGATTTTTGCACCACACCCCTCTGTACAACTACTATTTTATTATTGATTAAAAGGATTTTAATATACTCCACCATTACCTATTGATCTATCCGAGTGCATTCAAGGGGGCATCTTTTGTTTGTTTGTTTGCATTATCTACAGGGACCCCCAGGACATCCCCTTATTTCCGTGAGCACTGGCAGCTGAGTTTCATTGATTTATTTGAGACGTGTGCCAGATACTTGCCATATAATACTTTTTGCCACCAGGTGGAGCCAGGAAACCTATACACCAGACACCTGTTCTTGCAGTAAATCACCTTTTGCCAGAGCGGTAACAAGAGGATTGTGTACCAGGACGGCACCGTTTGCAAAAATACAAGAAATAGGAAAAAATTACCAATAATATGACAAATACGGAAAAGAGAAAACAATTTGATGTCTTCGTCTTTTTTCCATTTGAAGGCAGAATGGCAGAGAAGGGGTCTGGAGAAAGAGATAGGGAAATAACTCTTCAAATGTGAAGCTTGTATTAAAGCTTTATTTACATTTTACAATGGGATTTTAATCGCACTCCGCAAAATCATTACTTCCAAAACAGCTACCCCCGGAGACCCGCCGACGTAAGCACATACCTCCGGATAATTACTGAAGAAAAACAAAGGGAAGGATATCTCTTTTTTTATTTTTAAAGGAAAACAATACGGTATAAAAGTAGTATTGAGTATCATAGCTTTCATCTCCAAGTGCATGTATTTACATTGTTTATTTAGAATAACGTCTCATTAGTATTATACTTATTGATATTCATGAATAGTAATCTTAATATTAAGGTTTAAGGACTTCTTGTCACTTATGTACTCTGTCACGGGAGACCAGGCATTTACACCTATAACGGTGTTTCTGGACCCCACCTGACCCACCCAATCTCAGATTGGCCCCTGTGGTCTAACCGGTCCCCATTACATGGTTGTGTCTGGTGGTGCACCTGTTGACTACAGGACTCCTGAGTCTCCCGCATGATGTTGGTGGGGATATCAGCAAGACAGGCAGCTGAGGTAGTGTGCTTGAGTCCTACCTACATCCAGTGCAGCGCCTCCACCTCATCAGGATCTCTGCGTCTGTAGGGAGATGGTTCTGATGAGGACCTCCTTCTTGGTGCTTCCCTCTGCTGAGTAACTCCACACTCACACATGAGGGTTCTTGTGAAACTGGGCATCTTTATTGACATGATAGGCAGACTGCCCCTCGCAGCGATCAGCTTAGCCGCTCATTCTTGCAACACCCATCCCTTCAGAAGGTCTTTCCTCTTAATGGTGTTGGGTCACCTCTCCCCTCAGGGAGATTCACCAGCTTGTCTTCACCAGCTGCCTTGAGCTGCACAGACTCACAGCTATTGCAGCAGCCTCTGCAACACTGTTGCAGACCTCCACATGACTCTCCTGAACAGAGTCAAAACACCAACTGAACAGACTAGCTTTAAGAAGTGCTGTGCAATATATCAGCTTCCAGAAAGACCCACCTCTCTGTGACACTAACAGTGGACACAGACAGGCTGTCACTTCCTTTGCTACTATCTTACACATCACCAGGGATTGAGGGCAAACCTCCATGATGACTACTGGCAACCCTGCCCTTTTAACAGGAGTTACTGCACAGCATGAGGGAGATATGTACACCAATTTTACACATGGCTACACACCTTTTATACCCGGATCATAACACTGAGCAAAACAAGGTGATACAATAAATTGTCATTTATTCACTTAAAATAGGCTAAGCAAAATGAAACACAAAATACAGAAGAAAACACACTTACTGGGGGGCTGGGCTACAAAACTAGACATTCCTAGGTGAAATAGAACATAAAACAAAGTCTTTGGGTTGGCCGGGATTTAGTCCCAAATGTGCTGGAACTCAAATCGGCATGAAGTTTCTGACGCCACCGCTATCTTTTTTCCGGAGATGCTGATGTAACAGGGTATGTCCAGCTGTACCTGTTTCTCCCCACATAGTGTATCTGCTATGTAAGTCCTGTTAAGATCCAGGCATTAGCAGGTTGATCTGTGGGACCATGACCCCCCCTTCTGCTTTCCCAGAAAGTGAAGGAAGGTAGGTGGTGTCTCATGGCCTGTGTACAGCCCTTGTAGGTGGGTACAGTCCATGAGCCTGTCCCTTCCAGAAGTTTCTTGGGGGAGTAGCCTAAAGTTAGGGGAGTTCCTCTGAGCTCCTCAGGGAGTGAGGAGTAAGGGAGGAGAGCTCTTCCTCTCAGCCTTGAGAGGGTAAGGTTGTGTCACCCCCTGCTCCTCCTGGAGTAAGGAGGGTGAGTGTGTCCCTCTCTGATCCCTGGCTAGGGTGAAGGAGGGTGAGGTGATGGTGGGAGCTGTGAGTCTTCCCCATGGCGGGGTAAGCTTGCTCACTTGGGCTGGCTAGTCTAAGACCACCTGGAGCAAAGCAGTGGAGAGAGAAAGCACCGCCTAGAAGTCCTGTGATGTGTGGAGAAGACTATGCTGCTAAACATGCTGCATGATGCCATGAATAAAGACCCTGTAAAGATACCTCTGCCTAAGGTGTCAGTTCCTGGGCTAGAGGGAGATATGTGTGTAGTGATGGGGGCTGACACCTACTCTTCGTGGGATCCATCGTTGCTGGAGGCGCTGACACCAATGTGAAGAACACAGAGTCCTGTGAGAACCAGTCCTGTCATGTCTCATAACAACAAGCAGACTACTCAGACCTCCTGCGAACTAACAGGTGAAGCACCACAACAGCGAGGTAATGCGCCCACTTCCACACACTGGTCCCTAAGTGAGGTTGGCGGGGGGTACACGTGTTACACTGAAATCCCTTGATTTCCAATCGGCCTGGAACTGTTTTCAGCTTGCAATCCTAGCCGCGACTGCCCAGTTCAAATCTCAGAACATGGCCCCGAAAAGTGGGACTTCTCGCCTTGAAATTTCTGATGCCGGCTCGCTGCTAATTCTCCAAAAGCATCTTTTGGACGTTTTGACTTTGCCACTGCTGCTCTGGCACTAAGAATCCAGTAAATACGCCTGTCATGGGAGACCAGACAATTACACCTTTTATACCGTATTCTGGATCCAGGCTCACTTGTAGCATGTGAGAAGATCCATGTAGTTTAACTCATCCCCTTTTTATAACACACAAAGTCCTTCTATTTTCTTTAACTTTATTGAGTAGGGTTAACAGAAATATAAAAGTTCTTGCATGTAGTTTGTAGTAGGAAATGTCTCCTGTGAGGAGAGGTATCCTAAGTGGCTTTGGTAGCAGGGAAGTGCTTCTCTGAGGGGAAGGTAAAAAGGAATCCCTTTCTAAGGGAGCAGTGGAAGATGTGTCTAATCACTTTGCTGATGTTGATAAGAGAGAGCACACTTTCCTTTCCAGACAGGAACTAGCCAAGGGGCATAACAAAATACAGAGGAGGGCAGGGGGAGAGGGCTAATACAATCTCAACTATGAGCATTGGTAGGTTGCCAGGACAACTGACTAGTGGCATGTGGAAAAAGTAATATGTAACAACTATGTTGCAATATACGCAGGAGCACTGGCTGCTTGGAAAAGGGAAAACATGCAACTTTCCCTGGGGAGAGCTGGCAGTGTGAGAGCAGAAACAAATATACAGAAAATATACAATACTGTTCCAGGACATACCGGGATCACAACACTGAGCAAAACAAGGTGGTAAAATAAATGGTCATTTATTCACTTAAAATAGGCAAAGTACAATGAAACGCAAAATACATAACAAAGACACACTTACTGGGGGGTCTTGGCTACAAAACTAGATTTTCCTACGTGAAATAGAACATAAAACAAAGTCTTTGGGTTGACCGGGACTTCGACCCAAATATCCTGGAACTCAAATCGGCTTGAAGTTCCTGACACCACCGCTCTTTTTCTTCCGGAGATACTGAAATATCTTGACCGGGATTTACTTCCAATTGTCCTGGAACTGTTTTCGGCGCGACCGCTGCGTTCAATTCTCAGAACTTGGCCCCGAAAAGTTGGTGTCAATGTTCCAAACTGACAAACAGGGCTCATCCGCCAAGTTCAACTTGACGTAACCCCTAAAGTGTCAGTGAATGTTATCAGCGCAGAATGAAGTTTCCATGGATTGTAAAACTCGCACATGTATTTGACACAGCGCGGATGTCTCATAATATATTGTATGTTTAAAAATGTATCATTTTCATCGTATAGCTAAATATAAATAATATTACACAAATAATTTACACTTACTAATACTAGATATAAATAAAATATACAGATAATTCTAATGAACATGTGGCGACTAAAATAATATTCAACAACAAATGATGGGTCATGTATGAATAGGGTGACCATATTTGTCGGGGGAAAAAACGGTCCGAATGTCACGCAGAGCTTGCCGGTCACGAATGTGAACGAGTAGCCGGCAAGTATTGATCGCGCGTGCGAGCCCAACAGAATAGAAAACTGGGTTAGTACCCCAAAAAGTCGGGACAGAGCCCTAAAAACCGGGACTGCCCCTGATAAACAGGGACATCTGGCCACCCTATGTATGAAGTCTTAATACATAGTTAGATAGACATTTTATGAAGGTTTGTAAGACATGTGCGCTGAGGTGAGCCCTGAGATACTGCAGTGATAAGGCCTGTGCGCTGAGGTGAGCCCTGAGATACTGCAGTGATAAGGCCTGTGCGCTGAGGTGAGCCCTGAGATACTGCAGTGATAAGGCCTGTACGCTGAGGTGAGCCCTGAGATACTGCAGTGATAAGGCCTGTGCGCTGAGGTGAGCCCTGAGATACTGCAGTGATAAGGCCTGTGCGCTGAGGTGAGCCCTGAGATACTGCAGTGATAAGGCCTGTGCGCTGAGGTGAGCCCTGAGTTGTTGTTTGTAAATAGTAGAGAACTTGAGTTTAATTGGAAGCCAGTGAATCTCTTTCAGGGTTCCACCGATGTGCTCGTATCTGCCCAGGTTTCTGATAGTTCTTCAAGAAGAATTCTACAATTTTTATATTAAAGAGCATATTCATTAAGCAGAACATAAGTTCTCCAAAACTAATTTTAATCTGTAAACCATCACATCCCGTGTTTCATTCTTTGTACCACAATGAGGGATTTGGTCTGCATGTCATCAGTTTTGGGGACCCCCAGGCCTTTCCTCAGGATGTGCGGTGAAGAAAACCGCTAGTCGGAGATGACATCTTTCTGATATCATCATGTCCAAATACTTACACCCAGCAGATCAAAAGATTGTTAGGTTTATTTTAGACTTAAATGCGGAAGTGAAAGAGGGATGTCCCATTGATGCCAAAAAGCAAAAAAAATATTTCTCAAGAGAAATTGTAGAAATTCTTGGGCACGGAAAGAATCGGGGCTATATTTAATATAGTGTAGGGATACTGAAAAGGGGGTTAGAGGAGTTAATAGTACAGATAATACTGTAAAATAAATTACATTGCCTAACATTTTTTGACAGTGTTCAAAGCAACAATGTTAAATCCAAGTCACATACACACATCTCTTCAGTTAATGTTTTTTTTTATCTTGAGTGGAGTTAGAAGACCTCAAGTCATCTATCTGGCAGAACAAGGGTCGGGTGAACTTCGGTGCAAGCCTATTTCCGGAGGTCAACTTTTGCCTTTCATCAGCAACACATCACAAGTGTGCTATGGATTCTGGGGCAGTATTTGTCCTGCTTTGCGGGGATTACCAGCCGCTCATCGCAGTGCAGAATTCTTAGAGGCAGAGGCACTGCTAGGAGTACCAGGAACATCGTACCCCCGTTTGGCTATATTGGTAAATTACAAACTGGGGCTAAAATTTGATAAACCTGTAAACTGAAACCTGTGGTTTGTCAGTAACATCATTTATCAAACAAGGAGAGAGCTGGCCAGTTTGCACGAATCTGTGATCTGCAAACCTCGTTTGTTCTAATGAAAAGGTTGCCGCCTAACAGCAGCTGATGGAGGGAGCAGGCAGCCTTCTGGAGAACTATTGTTATGGTCTTCCAACCCCATTTTCCTCTGCTGCAGAATATAGTCGTGCTTTAGAAATAATAATAGCATCATTGTATGTGTATCCCCCTGTGTGATGAGCTCACACAACCTGGCAGGTTCCTCTCCAATGTGCTCTGGACATGTGACTGTGATGGACATGAGAGTAGCCAATTGTGACGGTAGGGGGTAGCCAGCCTTCATAAATAAAGGGGAAGCCCGACTGGTTACCCCAGAAAAGCGTGAGTCCCTGGCAGCTGAAGTAGCACCATAAGCCAGGGACGCTGCAATGTACTGTAGAGTCAGTTTTATTATAGAAATAAGGATAAATAAAATGAATATATATGTAAAAAAATAAAGTTTTTTTCTTATCCTAAGGAATTTAAATTCAGTAATTAATACAATAATCTCTGCATGTAAGTTCGACGTCTGATATAACTGATTTGGGTCATTTGGTTCGTACACTTCTCGCCTGTTGTGCGCGTCGTTTCCGCTCGCGGAGGCTCCCTGCGCTACGGTATGGGTTTGTAACCGTGTGGTTACATGCTGCAGCCGGCACATCATATGTGGCTAAGCGGTAACACGGCTCTCCCTCCCTGTCCCCTTATCTCCGCTTAGACATTCATATAGGTACGTTTTATGCATAGTTACAATATATATATATATATATACTTATTCCTTTGATTTTATATTTGTTTCCGTTTCATTCCATTCACAATCAATATCATTTTTTGTATTTTCCGAGTCCAGTTTTTCTTTTTACACCTTTACAAGTCCTTTTTATATTCTAAAAATAACAATAGAGCACTATTAATGGCTTATTTTTATATTTCAATCTTAAAATATAAACGAAAATATTGAAAACAATTTATAAATAAAATAATAGAACAATAAGCCAGTTTTCCATTTCCATACTGTTTTTCAGTAGGATACTAGCGTTAATTAAAAAAAAAAAAAAAACCATTGCCCAAACTCTGTCCCAGAAAGCTCCGGAAAGGATCGTCTCGCTCTTTATCCAAAGCTCAATCCGGAGGTCGTTCATTGGCAGCAAAAGGAACCTGCGTATTTGTAAAACATTCTTTTGTGCCCCGGGATCCTTGGACACGAGAGGTACAGTAACGCTCCATGTATTTGTCCTGGAAAAATATTTTATAAATGAAAATGCCACAAAGTCCTTAAAGTCAAACAAAAACGGTGTGCTAGGTTCTAATATTTCCGTAATCTGGCAGCACAATTACAATATCTAACATTAATTGGTGGTAGTTGCATTATAATATATATTATTATTATTATTATATTGTATGTAATGGGGTTTCACTCCTCCCTCCCGCCCCCCCCCTGCCCACCCTCTGGGAGATTCTTCTATTACCCGGTGTGTGATGGTGCATACCTGCTGGCTCACAGTAGATCTGAGTCTCCGCCTGTGTTGTTGGGGAGAACAGGACTGGTTTCTGGGGTACATTATAGCTGCTTATCTCTGGGTACACAGCGCCTCCATCTGCCGCAAGCTCCAGATGTATGGAGGCAATCTCCTATGGTAGGAACGGTTACCTCTCCCCACAGAAAGATCACACTCTAGGCAGGAGGTATATTCAACTGTATCCGGTTTATTGTCCTTCTGTCCTCACAGTAACACGTGGGCCTCTGCCCAATTCAGTCACTGCAGGTCTCCAACGTCCGGATGGTCCCTGGACCTTCACTATGGGTCAAGGGCCCCCGCAGCAGTCCCTACTCTTCCCTGACTCTCTAGCAGGGCCAGGGGAAAGGCAATCACTCACTCTTCCCCTAAGGGAAGAGGACCAGGGTCAGCCAGTGCACAGCAGCCCTGTGTGATACCTGTCTCTCTCAACGGTAGAGACACTGTCTAAATTTGGTGGTGCAACAGTACAGTACAGTAGGGGGAAGGTACCAGGTCTGAACCCAGGATTGGATAGAACACAAACCTAGTCCCACCTCCTCCCCTGTCACTCAAGTGAACTGCCTGAGTGGGGAAAACCTATAATTGGTCCTGACACTGCCTGCTCTTACCAGGGTTTGCATGTCAGGGAGGGAAGACTGTTAGCCAAACAAGGCATGGCTAAATGTAATATCTAGCATTAATTGCGTGTAGTTGCATTATAATATATATTATTATTATTATTATTATATTGTAATATCTAGCAATAATTGCTGGTAGTTGTATTAATTGAGTAACTATTATTGAACTGAAGAAATCTGCCACATGGTGGAGTTGTTCTATCAGACATTTGAGGCACATCTCTCATATCTTCTTCTCGACCCTTCTTCCCTGTTCTGCACTTCTTCCTGCGCTTGGCACTTGTTTCTTCCCTGTTCTGCACTTCTTCCTGCGCTTGGCACTTGTTTCTTCCCTGTTCTGCACTTCTTCCTGCGCTTGGCACTTGTTTCTTCCCTGTTCTGTACTTCTTCCTGCGCTTGGCACTTGTTTCTTCCCTGTTCTGCACTTCTTCCTGCGCTTGGCCCTTGTTTCTTCCCTGTTCTGCACTTCTTCCTGCGCTTGGCACTTGTTTCTTCCCTGTTCTGTACTCCTTCCTGCGCTTGGCACTTGTTTCTTCCCTGTTCTGCACTCCTTCCTGCGCTTGGCACTTGTTTCTTCCCTGTTCTGCACTTCTTCCTGCGCTTGGCACTTGTTTCTTCCCTGTTCTGCACTTCTTCCTGCGCTTGGCACTTGTTTCTTCCTTGTACAACCTTATTGGGTGATATGTGACACCCCTGCCATATTGACATATTGCAACAGGTTCTGCAGAATAATGCAGGCGCGCAGGCTGCATGTCATGAAATGTACATCTGACTTCCAAAATATTTATAGTAAGAAGCCTTAACATCTGGGAACAGTCTCCTTGTTTATACTAATGAGTAACATAGGCTTCCATTCTCTCCGTGTTGGCATCACTAGTATGCAATTCCTGACCGTTGTGAGAGATTCCCAATATCGTTAAACGTTATCATTTCCCACAGGTGAAACTACTGCATTCGGATCGTTTTGGTTCCCCAGTGTACTCCTATAAATAGGGATTTGTTGAAAGTGAAGCTTCACTTAGTTCATTTTTGAGGGAGTTCCTATTGTCTTCGCTTTCATTTTTTGTCACAAAATAACATTTTGTAGGAGATTACAAATGAATACAATGAAAGATCTGTATCATTTAAACCAATATAGAAACTAATGTGAATTAAATATGTAGCCCTTTTTCTGAACCCTCCCAAAGAGACTACGGGTCGCTGTACAACACCTGCGGCTCCAGGAGATCTGAGCCTCCGCTAGCTGGGAGCCTGGGGTAAAACTCATACACTTACTTAGCGCAGCGCCTCCACTTACCCAGGATCCCCATGATGTGAGATTCCCCTGGGCAAGAAATACATACACACATATATGATGCAACCAGTTTTACTATAAGATAATGCACGGCAACCTTATCACTCTATATTATAGCAATATAACCTCAACATGTATAACCTTATACAATAACGGTATAACCTTAGTGGCTGCCCACTCATCAGGAGTAAAGTCTCCATCCCCTCACTGCGTGCCCCACACACCGTGTCCATGTATTGTACTATTGGTATAGGCTCAGTTCTTTAACCACTCGCTCAGTGTTCCTAAAGAGTTACGCGTAAGGCGGGATCAGCGCCTGTTGACCGGTGTTGGTGTACTTGTTGTTATAGTAACTTCCGGTCACGGCGATGACCGGTACCTCTTCGCAAAGGGTCAGATGAATCAGCGGTCTGCCTCCTGGGTCTCAATGTCCAGCCGTCTGGTCCCAGACGACTCGTCAGCATCCTGCTCCTCACGCTTGTCTCTTTGTCCCTAGCTGTCTACACAGTAAGGGTGATGCTCGCTATCACTATGGCCGTCCCTGCAGCACAGCAACCTTCGGTGACTTCAGGGAACACTCCAAGGGGCCTACGGGGTAGCCTGTCCTTGCAGGTGGGTCACTGACCCCCTGAACCCACTCTACCTCTCCCTTCACCTCCCGGATCCCCTCTGACTAACTCAGCCTAACACCTGCAGTAAACACACTGCACTCACACAGTACCTGCAGCAACCGCACTGCACTCACACAGTACCTGAAGCAACCACACTGCACTCAACCGGTACCTGCAGCAACCACACTGCAGTCAACCAGTACCTGCAGCAACCGCACTGCACTCAACCGGTACCTGCACACACACGCTGTGCCTACTTGTCAGAGCTCACAGCACTGACAGCCGTGATACTGACAAGACTGCACACTCACACCTAAGGGCAGGGTCCCTAACCTAGGGGCCGTCCCTCAGTACCTACCCCGTACCCTGGTGGGGATTGGGGCCTGCCTAGGATCTGGGGAACTACCGTACCTGGTGTAGGAGCCACTTGCTCCCTACACCCTGCCTCCCCCTTCCTGCTCTGAGCTCCAACTCCCGTGCTCCAAAACCCGCGAAATGTATCTATTCCCCTGTCTGGGAATCCTGGGCCCTCATTGGCCACTAGGAGGCACCTGGTGCCTGCCTCGCTATGCCTCATGGGACTTGTACAACCGTGGAGGCCTCTGTACCATTGGGGCCACGTGCGCGCTTGCCCTGCGCATGCGCGAGTCCCTACTGGCTCCTGTGAGCCTTCTGCGCATGCGCGATCACTGCGCATGCGCGAGCACTTGTAATGGCTGCCCCCGCTAGCCGGGTGCGCAGCCGGGACTCCAGGGACTCGGAGCGCTCCCTGCTCCGGCCCCCACCTTTGCGTTGTGCCGGCGGGTCCGTCGCTGCCTCCGGCGGCAACCGCGATCGCTCGGCACGCTACAGAGGGGGTCTCTGGAGGCAAAATAAGACCGGGGCTACAAATATAATTAAGAAAAAAAGAAGTTGCACGAATTGATATCCCTTCCACAGAAATAGATCTATTTCTGCTTGCGTAATTTCAAGTAGTTTCCTGCTTTACTAAATCGTCTCCCTAAGTTCATTTTGTCAATGCCCATAATGTCCCATGGAACGGTTTAAAATAGAGTGGCTCTGGCACACGGTTCCTCTGTATGTAAAGAATATGACGTGTGGGTGCTCACAGATAGAAGGGATAGTCCTGAGAAATCCCGAGGGAATCACATGAAGGAAGCAAAGTCCAGGCACACGGGCTTCAGTACAGAAAATGTATTCAGCATTAGAACCGACGTTTCAACTGCCCTGCAGTTTTTATCACATATCACTATAATACACCTTAATATGCCCCCCCCCCCCCCCTCACTCACCCATCATGAGTCACTGCAGCTGGGGAGCAGCCCTCGCCTTGACAAAGGCTGTGTGGCAGTTGAAACGTTGGTTTTATTGCTGAATTAATGTTTCTATTCTGAAGCCCGTGTGCCTGGATTTTGCTTCCTGCATGTGAAGGTTACACAGAGAGCGTACCCTGCAGGAGTTGCGTGGTTTTTTTTTGTCACAATGTGGCAAATGTAACTCTCGTCAGAACCATGATGAGTAATCGATCTAATCTGTAGAGAGCACATCTGGAAGCAGCAACACGAACAAGGGATCTGCCCGTTTCAAACGGGTGACTCTTTCTATAAACCTACATTATAATATATGCCAGTTTGGTTTCGCTATTTAACAGTCTCACTGAATATGTAAAAACGCGCCCTGCATTACACACTGAATTTTGGGTAAATCTCCGTAAATACCAGCACATGAAGATTTTATAGCTTTGTTTTTAGATATTGTCTTGATGTACGACTCCTGCCTTTATCAGGTGTGTAACAAGACTTAACGTCTTTGGCGCCGACGGATTAAGAATACAGGGGGTCCCATTCAGAAGCATTGACCCCTCCCCCCCCCTCCCCCCCGCTGAGCAAACACGGCAGGCACTGTCCCCAGCACGTAGACCTCGGCTTGTTCGTCCGTGACGCTGGATACAGTAAGTCTCGCTACATCTGTACATATATCCTGCTAGTACTATTCTTCTTCCAAACCTTCCCTGAGGTCTTTTTCCCAACTAACAGCATACGCCGGCTTTTATCATGCGCAGAAGATAATCTTCTATACAAAGCTGAATATGGGGCCCTAGTGATGCCGCTTTCAAAATCTGAATATTCCTTGGGAAACTGCCCTTTTTCTTAGAAGCTCTTTAATAAAAATGTAACTTGTCAGAACATCCAGACTTCTTTTTGTGGAGCTTTGAAATATCGGCGTTCGTCAGGAGGGATATCTGGTTTGTCTCTTGGATATGAAAATCCTACTCTACATTGGCACAGAGGTTGTAATAGATGGGTTGTTAAGGTACACATTGTGTCTTTCTGTTCTAGGAAACCAATGTAAATCAGCACACACACACACACCTACATCTGTGTTTTCTATTTAAGTGTGTGTGTCAGTCTAATACATTTGTGTATAACACATTGCGTGTCTTGAGCTTCCTACAATAAATGGGACTCCCCCTCTTTCTCGAGCTTTAGTCTATGAAGTGAATTAGAGCTGACCCGGTGGCGGCTCCTACCCAAGCACATGGAGGTCATAGAGTAAAGCTATACAGGGGCACTCCCAATGCCAGAGGGAGGATAGAGGATAAATCTGGCTGCATACTAGCCCCTATTCTCCCCCTATGTTCCAAATAGAGGGCTACAATGGTATGAACAAGAAGTAAGGATGGGGCACGCAAGGACTGGAGCAACAAGTGGCTGAGTTTTACTGCATAATATGGGCAGAGCTACGTTTCGGGTCACAGCGCCTTCCTCAGACTGACGCCACCCATAGCGGGTCCGAGGAAGGCGCTGTGACCACGAAACGTAGCTGTAGTTCTGCTCATATTATGCAGTAAACCTCGGCGACTTGCTGCTCCAGTCCCAGTGTGCCCCATCCTTACTTTTTGTTCCGACACATGGAGTTAGAATGACTCCACCACAATGAGTAACGTCTGGAGGAAGTGCAGCCATTGCGGTAGCATAAAAAACAAAGAGAGAGAACAGCGCCAGACCTCATAGTGTATAAATAACTGTATTAGATTCATTCCGCAGGTGAGTATTGCACATACATAAAAAATATAAATATTAGGCATGACATGTTATGGACATGTTACCACAACAGCGAGCAGCACGGAGTCACTCAGGAATCAGCTGGGCTAGAGAAGGGAAGAGAGCGTAGATAGAGCACAGCCAGGGATATCCTGTATCTTCCGTGCAGGAAGAAAAGAAACAGCCAGGCCACTCCCGAAGTAACAAAAAGTAATAATTAATTTATTGCATGCTGAACATACAGAAAAAATGGACTAGGTAAACGCACCTACGCGTTTCGTACTCAAGGTACTATATCAAGGAGAGGGATGGGCTCTCGTCTCCCCCCGGGTGTTCTTGGGTTTCTCTCCCCCCAGATTATCATCGTCTCACCGGATGGGGGACTGCAATGCCGCTTACGCGAGACCCGCTCCACGCCGATGCTGTGTGTCTCTGTTTCCTGGTACACACCGATGACGTCACTCGGGGCGTCTCCCGTCCAAAATGGGGAACTGCAGCGCTGACAATGCGTGGTATATCCTGCTCCACGCCAATGCTCTATGTCAGGCTGTCTGATGCGCGCTGATCACGTCACTCCGGGAGTCCCGTCTCATACGGGTTGGATCAATGTAATGTCC
>WSYH01003567.1:37066-65117 GCA_036426205.1 Ascaphus truei | reverse complement strand
TGATTACCAACAAAGTGATTACCTCTCTGGTGATTACCCAAATAGTTATATATATATATATATGTAATTTGGGGGGTTTCTTAGAGCTTGCTGGGTATCTGTGTGAAGATTAAAAATGCCTCAACTTAAGGAGTCTTCTTGACTGTTTCTGTTCTCTTTTGTGTGGTCTGAGTATCTTCCCTATATCCCCTTCTGCTTCTCCTTCCTTTTTTCTCCTGAGAGGTGAAGCTATCTTTATAGTTTCCCCTACTGATAAGTTCTTCTGTTTGTTCTCTCTGAATACTGGCTGACGCTTGTCTAAAAAATGTCCTATCCTTTTTCTGTTATCATTAGCCATTTTTTCTTTCAAATCTGTTCTCTTCTAAATGTATCCTAGAAGGTCGATCAGTCATAGCAGATTCATGGGATCCATAATTCCGGACAGTTTTTTCATTGGAATTCCTATGTTGGTCATCAAATTATGTTTGCACACATCGGATTTTATTATTTCCTAATAACTCAGTGGGGCGTATTCTGTAAGCTCCATTAGCGCTGAACCGTGCGATCTGCATGGAAAGCCCCATTGACTTGAATGGCGCTTTCCATGCAGATCATACGGTTCAGCGCTAACTGAGCTTACAGAATAAGCCCCAGTATCTTTCCAATACTCATCTCTTTAATTTTGCTATTAAAATGCTTGTATCTGGTTTCAATAATCTTCTGTAGGCACTGATAACTTTTTATTACCAACACTAGAGTTCTTCCAATTTATACAGTAGTTGTACATGAACTTATAACTTTCAAGTTACATATTCAGATATCCTTACAGAAGCATTATTTTAACCCTTTATTTTTTTCATTGAGTGTATTGAATTAAAACACTGTCATAAGTACTGTAATGGCGCACGGATCCATTTCTGCTGTATAACCTTACAGACTTACAGTGAGTGGTGTAGCACAGATGATCTAGCAGGAAGCTTATGGTGTTGAAGTAGGGTGTGGGAAGAGGCACAACAAAAACAACAAATACAATATTCTACAGTAGGTAGGCAGGTCTAGAAGGAGCACAGCAGAGAGAGGAGGCTGAGTTGCTCATGTTGAGAGAAAAAGATGGCCTTGGGAGACAGAAGCAGGAACAATTTAGGCCTTGGAACTGTTGACAAGACGAGATCCCTTCCCCTTTCCCCCACCTGAGAGATACAGGCTCGAGGTACGTGGATGTGGAGGGAAATTCTGTCCCCGAATTTGGTGTTACCTATTAGCAGTAAGACCTGGTATAGGCCCCAGTTCAGAGACCAAGGCTGGAATCAGAGATGGGCCAGAGGACTTAGTAGTTAAGGACTGACCCAGTTTGTATGTATGTATGTCTTTATTTATATAGCGCCATTAATGTACATAACGCTTCACAGCAGTAATACACGTGACAATCATATAAATACCAAATAATATAAATAACACATAAAGGGGAGAAGTACTTCAGACATAAAAGTAACATTTAGGAAAAGGAGTCCCTGCTCCGAAGAGCTTACAATCTAATTTGTTGGTAGGAAGAACGTACAGAAAGAGTAGGAGGGCGTTCTGGTAAGTGCGTCTGCAAGGGGCCCAGGTTATGAAGTGTTAATGATCAGCCATGGAGCTACTCATATGATTCCGTAAGCAGGTGTGTTTTTAGGTGGGTCTTAAATGCGCATAGAGAGGGTGCTAGTCGAAAATTGAGGGGATGGGCATTCCAGAGGTGTGGGCTAGTCAGTGAGTAGGGTTTAAGGTGGGAGAGGGCTTTAGATACAAAAGGGGTAGAGAGAAGACATCCTTGAGCAGAACGCAAGAGCTGGGATGGTGTATACTGAGAAATTAGGGCTGAGATGTAACTAGGAGCAGAAGAGTGTAAAGCTTTAAAAGTGAGGAGGAGAATTGAGTGTCTGATACGGGATTTGATAGGAAGCCAGGAGAAGGATTTCAGCAGGGGAGACACTGAGACAGATTTCAGAAAGGGAGTGATCCTGGCAGTAGCGTTTAGGATAGATTATAGGGGAGACATGTGAGAGGCAGGAAGGCCAGACAGCAGGAGGTTAGCATAGTCTAGATGGGAGAGCATGAGGGTCTATGTAAGAGTTTTTGCAGTGGAGCAACAGAGGAAAGTGCGTATTTGGTAATATTGCAGAGGAAGAAACAACAGGTTTTTTGCTACCTTTTGAATGTGGGAAGAGAAAGTGAGAGAGGAGACGAGTGTGACCCCTAGGAAGCGTGCTTGGGCTACTGGGTGAATGATAGTACTTCCAACAGTAATGTGGAAGGAGGAAAAAAGGCCAGGTTTGGGAATGTGGGGATTGCCCATCGGGTCCGCCTCCGCGATGCCCCCTAGTGGCAGGAAGGGTGATGCGCACCGCATTATCAGGTTGGGGGACACAACAAGTCCTGGGCTTAGCCCCCGCCCTATGATACGTCCCGTGACAATTCAGCTGACGTATGCCGCTCTACCATGCTGGGGGACACCGCACGGATCTCACTCAGGCTCCGCCCGTGACGTCAAGAATAAGGTGCTTGTGACAGGGTGAATGAACGTCACCAGCCATATACCTGGCAAACCTATGTTTAGGCTTGCAGTGCAGCAGTGACGAGGTTAAGTTTCAGTTGAGAAGGGCTGCTTAATTAGTCTGACCCCAGCTGCATAATCAAGGTGTTTTAAAACCCCAGGCTGTACACATATGCAGGCTAGCTGGTCAGGAGACAGGACTGAAATACTGAAGAGATTACTGCTATAAGGTCTGTTTTCAAAGTACAAGTGTGATGAACTGTCTGTGTCCTGCATGCTGAAGAGAAGCTGCCTTGTTTTCTATGCTGAAGAGAAGCTATTTTGTTTTGTGTGCTGTATGTTTTAAGGCTCAATAAATAAGCCTTATCAAGAGACCCCACGTGTGTGGTTGCATGTACTCTGCAACATATGGTGTCAGAAGTGCTGGGATTTTGAGAGGCCCCTGCAGCTGAAGGGCCACACACACACAAAAATGAGAAAAATTGAAGATATTTTAAAAGAGTTTCTGTGCGAACAGACCAGACAGCAGGGACTGTTAATGCAGGAGCAGACCAAACAGCAGGGACTGTTAATGCAGAAGGAGGCCCAACTACTATTGCAGCAGCAAACCCAGCTCCTAACCCAGCAGCAGGCAGCACAGGATGAGCGGATGGCCAAGCTGCTGACCCAATTCCAGGGATCTGCCAGTCCAGAACTTGCGAACAAACGTCCCTCCTGAGGAAAATGGCTCCGAACGAGGATCCAGAGGCTTTTCTATTGACATTTGAAACGGTTACCGAAGCTCAGGGCTGGGCTGCAGATTGCTGGGCAACTGCTTTGGCCCCGCTCCTTATAGGAGAAGCCCAGGCCACATATCAGGGCTTCCCAGCAGACCAGGCAATGGAATACAAACAAGTAAAAGCCGCCATACTGGATCGCTTAGGTCTGTCCCCAGAGACCTACCGGCAGCAGTTCCGGAACCTGAATTACACCTCTAAGATGAGACCCCGGGTCCTAGCTCAGCGGTTATTGGACTTGTGTAACCGCTGGATACAACCTGAGCAACACTAGGAAACTGTTCTTGAACAAGTTGTGTTGGAACAATTCCTACAAGTAATAACCACTTCCGCACGCTCTTGGGTAAAACACCATGCTGCTGATACGCTTGCTTTGGCGGTCCGACTCGTTGAGAACTTCCTTGGGGCCGAGGACCAGGCGAGTGTTTTAGACCCGATAGATCCAGCTTTACCGGCGCTTGCGGACGCCCTAAGAGGGAGATCGGACCAACGGAGAAACTACGGCCCCACCATACGCAACCGCCAAGTGCCTCGAAAGGAGCAGTCCTTCCAACAAGGAAGAAGTCAAAACGCCGGGCACCGCCGAGACCCTCATCCCCTTCCTGATGTTGGCTTGTCGCCAAAGGAGAGGAACTTCCGAGGACGTCGCCCACAGGACCCACCAGATGGGTGGGTCTTCAGTATCCGGTCCAGCGGAACGCTATCCGCGGCACCCTCCTTCGAGGGAACCCTCTCCAGGTTCCGCCTGCGGAGAACAAGGCCACCGGCATGTGGACTGTCAAAGGATGGATTGTTCCTTCAGCAGGACCGTCACCTCTGCCTTCACTGGAGAAAATTACAAGCCCAGGCTACTTCCAGTCCAGGTTGGGGGAAAAAACCTCCAGGCCCTTGTAGATTCGGGCTCTGGGAAAACTCTGGTCTTCCAGAAACTGTTACCGCTTAACGTGTGTTCTTTTGACTCTCCATGGAGTATAGAATGTATACACGGCGATGTAAAACGGTATCCGACGACCAAAATCTGGCTACAGGTAAAAGGTCAGGAGGCCTACCTCGAAGTAGGAGTCGCTCCTTGACTCCCTGCCCCCGTTGTGCTCGGCCGGGACTGGCCTTTCTTTTCGAACCTAATGGCTCCAGTCTCTCACGAGGAGCCTTATTCTATGGCTCAGGAGAACCCTGGAAAACTGTTCCCCTTCTCAGCAGACCTTTTTCCCAGTAGACACCGGGTTCCAAAGACTCGGAAGCAAAGACGCTCTGACAAACAGGACTGGTTGCAGAAATCTGGGTCTCAAGGTGACCATTCTAGTATCCAGAAGTCACAAGTGATGCTGGGGATGGCCAGAGGGAGGGGGATATGGGCCCTGGAGATTTACCAGACCTATACCTCCCTGATTTTCGCCAGAGGCAAAGGGAAGACCCAGTCCTTGCTAGACAGTATGATAAGGTGGTAAAAATTGATAAGCAGATATTGAATGCACAGGGGGTGATAGTATTCCCCCATTTTGAATTATCAAATGATATCCTGTATAGGGTGAATAGGCAGACACAATAGGGGGAGGTCACCAGACAGATATTGGTTCCCAAGGCGTTTGTTAAATCTGTGTTCACTCTAGCCCATACTGTCCCTTGGGGTGGTCACCTTGGCAGGGATAAAACATTGGACCGTATTTCATCCTTATTCTATTGGCCAGGGATGCATAATGATATTGCTAAGTTATGTGCGGCATATCCGGAGTGCCAGCTAACTAGTCCGAAGGGACAAAAACCAGCCCCTTTGGTTCCTCTACCCTTGGTTTCAGTTCCCTTTGAGAGGATTGGGGTAGACTTGGTAGGACCTCTAGAACCTTCTGCGAAAGGACGTTTATTCTTGTAATAGTTGACTATGCAACAAGATATCCTGAGGCGTTCCCCCTGAGAACAGCAACGGCGCAGCAAGTAGCCAACAAGTTGTTGGTGCTGTTCTCACGCGTTGGACTTCCCCAGGTTATGTTGACAGACCAAGGTACAAATTTTATGGCTAAACTGATGCAGGATATCTTAAAATTACTAGAGGTCAAGTCTGTTCGGACATCGGTCTACCATCCACAGACTGACGGATTGGTGGAAAGATTTAACCGAACTCTAAAAGGGATGCTGAGAAAATTTGTAGATTCAGAGAAGAGAGCCTAGGATAAACTTCTCCCTTTTCTGCTGTTTGCAGTGCGGGAAGTTCCCCAGGCCTCCACAGGATTCTCTCCATTTGAATTGCTGTATGGCCGCCAACTCCGGGGTATCCTAGACCTCCTAAAGGAGTCCTGGGAGGAACAGCGGTCCCCTTCTAAGAATACCCTGCAATATGTATTGGACCTTAGGAAGCGCCTAGATGTGTTCGGGCATTTTGCTAGGGAGAATCTTAGATCAGCCCAGGACAGTCAGGCGAGACATTAAAATCAAAATGCTTGTATGAGAGTTTTTCACCCAGGAGATCAAATGATGTTATTGTTACCCAGTTGTGAGAGCAATCTCCTAGCCAAATGGCAGGGCCTATTCGAAGTACTCCACCGCACGGGTGATGTGGATTACGAGATCGCTCAACCATAGTCCAGGAAGGGTAAACAAATTTACCATGTGAACTTGCTGAAACCCTTGAAGATGCAGCGGTCTCTATTCATCCACCTGGTGGAGGAGGAAACGGACTTGGGTCCTCAGCCCCCACGGGAGAACATCGTGGGTGATGATAAAATCCCAATGGGTAAACAGTTGTCCTCTGAACAAAAAGGGGACTTGTTAGAAATAATTACACAATTCCATAATGTTTTTTCTGATTTGCCAGGGCAAACTAATTTAATTTCACATATGATCGAGACAGCACCTGGGGTAAAAGTACGTTCCCGTCCTTATAGGTTGCCTGAAAGTCGTAGGGCCCTGGTAGAGAAGGAGGTACAAGAAATTTTACACTTAGGAGTGATTGAGGAATCATGCAGTGAGTGGTGTAGTCCACTAGTTATGGTCCCTAAACCCGATGGGAAGGTAAGATTGTGTGTGGACTTCCAAAAGGTCAATGCGGTACCCAAGTTTGACGCATATCCGATGCCAAGGGTGAACAAGTTAATTGACGCCCTTGGTAACGCGGAATATATATCCACGCTGGACTTAACAAAAGGATACTGACAAATACCTTTAGAGGAAAAGTCCAAGTGCAAAACAGTCTTTGCCACTCCCATGGGTTTATACCAGATTGTGACAATGCCATTTGGACTGCATGGAGCCCCAGCCACATTTCAGATACTCATGGATAAAGTGCTGAGACCCCATAGGGCTTATGCCACAGCCTACCTAGATGACATTGTAATTTATAGTAAACACTGGCGGGCCATCTAAATAGGCTGAAAGCGGTCCTCAAATCTCTAAGAGAGGCCGGGCTCATAGCCAACCCTAACAAATGTGCCTTAGTTAAGGCGGAAACCAAATACTTAGGGTATGCAGTGGGAGGTGGAAAAGTAAGGCCACTAGCCGACAAGGTAGTTGCCCTGAAAGAAGTTCCGACACCCCAAACAAAAACGCAGGTACGCTCTCTGCTGGGTTTAGCAGGGTACTATCGGCGGTTCATCCCCAACTACTCGGAAGTTGCAGCCCCATTAATGGACCTCACAAAAAAGTGTGCCCCTACACAAGTGGTATGGTCAAGGGAGTGTCAGAGAGCCTTTGAGGACATAAAAAGGTGTCTGTCAGAGGATCCCGTCCTTAGAAGCCCAGACTTCAACAGGCCTTTTGTAGTGCAAACTGATGCATCATAGATAGGGCTAGGGACAGTGTTGTCACAACAGTTTGAGGGAGTGGAACATCCGATCCTTTTTCTGAGTAGGAAATTGTTCCAGAGGAAAAAAACTACTCAGTGATTGAGGAGTGCCTCGCAGTAAAGTGGGCAATCGAGGCTTTGAACAGGGATATAGAGAGGGCAATCGAGGCTTTGAGGCATTAACTGGCAGGAGTCCATTTTACTCTGGTGACGGACCATGCTCCATTAAAGTGGTTAAATAGTATGAAGGACTCAATGCTAGATTGACCAGGTGGTATATGGCCCTCCAACCCTTCTCATTTGAGATTCAGCACAGGCCTGGAAAAGAAAATGCAAATGCTGACTTCTTTTCTTGAGAAAGGGTGGATAATCGGGCTTCAGCCGTGCGTGGCCCCAGCCACACACTAACAGGGGAAGAATGTGACAGGGTGAATGAACGTCACAAGCCATATACCTGGCAAACCTATGTTTAGGCTTGCAGTGCAGCAGTGATGAGGTTAAGTTTCAGTTTAGAGGGGTTGCTTAATTAGTCTTACCCCAGCTGCATAATCAAGGTGTTTTAAAAACCCCAGGCTGTACACACATGCAGGCTAGCTGGTCAGGAGACAGGACTGAAATTCTGAAGAGATTACTGCTATAAGGTCTGTTTTCAAAGTACACGTGTGATGAACTGTCT
This sequence comes from Ascaphus truei, assembly GCA_036426205.1. NCBI lineage: Eukaryota > Metazoa > Chordata > Amphibia > Anura > Ascaphidae > Ascaphus > Ascaphus truei. Next base: position 57,378 of record WSYH01003567.1, on the reverse strand, counting down.
GTGCCCTGCATGCTGAAGAGAAGCTGCCTTGTTTTCTATGCTGAAGTGAAGCTATTTTGTTTTTGTCTGCTGATGAGAAGCTATTTTGTTTTTGTGTGCTGTATGTTTTAAGGCTCAATAAATAAGCCTTATCAAGAGACCTCGCGTGTGTGGTTGCATGTACTCTGCAACAGTGCTCTACACGCAGGCGCCGCACTACCATGGGCACATAAGGGGTTAACTCCATCTCCAATTTCCATTCTTCTGCACTTCTCCCCGCCCCTGCCTATCAGTGGACTGCATATGTCTTGGAGGCGGGTTTCATTCGTTACCATGCACTTGTGTACTGCCTTTCCATTGGCTGCCTGTCCTGTAAATACACAGCCAGCCCTCCTACAAACTGGCTGCGCATAAACCCTGTTTATGTACTTGCATTTGCCTCAAACACCCTGCTGCCTTGTTGCTGTCTTGTCTTCGTATCCTGTTCCTGTTTTGACCTCGGCTTGTATCTGGACCTCCGCCTCTCTGACCCTTGACCTCGGCTTTCTGTTGGACTTCTACCTTCTCTACCCCTGGACCCAAGCACTGCACAACAACTATCCGACTTCTCAAATCCCTGACCACGGTGAGTATATACGACCATTCTGATCTCTCCTATCCTGACACAGCTACACTACCTTACTTTGCACTCCGGATGCGGTCTCGAGTTGGAGGTCGGTGTATTCCAACATCCCCACCTCAGCCTTGCGGTCCCGTGCTGTTTGTGGTGACCACTCTTTACAGGGAGGAAATATGAGGAGCTCTGTTTTTGCCATGTTAAGTTTAAGTCAGTGGAGGGACATCCAGAAGGATATAGCAGAGAGACATTCAGAAATTTTAGTCTGTACAGCATGTGTAAGGTCAGGGGTAGATACGTAAATTTGTGTGTCATTAGCATAGAGGTGATATTTGAACCCAGGAGATGTGATTAGGTCACCTAGAGAGAGTGTAAAGAGAAAAGAGAAGGGTATCCAGGACAGAGCCCTGGGGCACCCCCACAGAGAGATCAATAGAGGAGGAGGTTTTTGCAAAAGAGACACTGAAAGTACGATGGATATGGTAAGAGGAGATCCAGGATAGAGCTTTGTTACGAATACCAAGAGTATGGAGAATGTGAAGGAGAAGAGGGTGGTCCACAGTATCAAATGCTGCAGGGAGATCGAGTAATATGAGCAGTGTAATGACCTCTGTCTTTGGCAGCATGGAGGTCATTAATTATTTTAGTGAGGGCTGTTTCACTCGAGTGAGCAGAGCGGAAGCCTGATTGTAGAGGTCTAGGAGAGAATAGGTGTTGAGAAAATGGAGCAAGCGCGAGAATAAAAGACGTTCAAGGAGTTTAGAGGCAAAAGGCAGGAGGGAGACAGGTCGATAGTTAGAAAGACAGGTAGGGTAAAGCTTGCTGTTTTTGAGTACTGGTATCACTGTTGCATGTTTGAATGAAGAGGGAAAGGTACCAGAGTAGAGGGAGGCTTTAAAAAGGTTTGTGTGTGTAGGGATTATAGTATAAGCAAGAGGTTTTAGGAGATGGGAGGGAATGGGGTCAAGAGGACAGGTGATAGAGGGAGAAGAGGAGATCAGCAACGACACATCCTCCTCCGTGACAGCGGATAAAGAGTCAAGGAATGCATGAGGAGAATTAGGAAGAGGTGTAGGATGGAGGTTGCAGATGGGATGGCCTGACATATGGATTTCACCTTTTCCTTGAAATAGTCGACAAAGTCCTGAGGTGAGATGGAGGAAGAAGAACAGGCAACAGTCTGAGTAGGGAGTCAAAGACAGAGAAGAGTATACTTATGCAAGTTGATTAGTGAAGAAAAGTAGGGTTGTTTAGCTTGAGAGAGGGCAGAGTTGAAACAGGATAGCATAATTTTGTAGTGAAGGAAGTCTGCGAGAGTGTCAGATTTCCTCCAGAGGCATTAAGAGGAACGAGTGCAGGAATGCAGCTTGTGCGTGTGGGAATTTAGCAAGGTTCTGGGATTCAAGGGGCGAGAACGGCAGAGAGAAAGCGGGGCATGTAGATCAAGAGGAGAGGATAGGGCAGAGTTGTATTTCCTGACCAGGTTGTCAGGGTCTGGAGCAGAGCTGAGAGAGGCGAGGGAGGAGTGTAAAGTGGACTTATAAACTGGTAGGTTAATAGAGCGCAGGTCTCTGCAGAAACGAGGGGTAGATGGAGGTGGAGAAGGGGAGAAGGGAGAGAGAGAAAATGAGATGAGGTGATGGTTTGAGAGAGGAAAAGGGGAAATGGAGAAATCGAAGAGAGAAAAGTTTTTAGTGAAAATAAGGTCTAGGTAGTGGCCATCCTTATGGGTGCTGGCTGCAGCCCACTGTTGAGGGCCAAAAGAAGAGGTTAGAGAGAGAAAGCGGGAAGCCCTTGGGAGAGAGGTTTCATCAATCTGGTAGTTGAAGTCCCCAAGGAGAAGAACAGGAGAGTCTGAGGAGAGAAAGAAAGAGTGCCAGGATTCAAAGTGAAAGAAAAAGGCAGAAGGCGGATGAGTAGAGGTAGGGGTGCAATAGATGGCCACCATGTGGACAGGGAGAGGAGAGAAAATCTGGACAGTGTGAGCCTCAAAGGAGGGAAAATCAAGAGAGGGATGAATAGAAAGGTTATGGTAGCAGCAGATAGATGAGAGCAATAGCCCCACGCCTCCACCCATCAGGGCGTGGAGTGTGGGAGAAAGAAAGGTGACCAAAAGAGACGGCAGCTTCCAGAGCAAAGTCAGACTGAGTGAGCCAAGTCTCAGTTATAGCAAAGAGGAGATGAGAATGAGAGAAAAAGAAGTCATGCACAGAGAGGAACTTGCTAGAAAGGAAGCATGCATTCTAAAGGGCATAGGAGAAAGGGAGAGAGGAGGGAGGGTGACAGGGGATGGGTATGATGTTAGTAGGGTTGACACCCGAAGGAATAGAAGTTGTATGTGGAGGCAAGGACAAGAGCATACAGAAATAAAGCAGGGACCAGGATTGGGAGAGATTTCCCCAGAAGTTTAGTATAATGCGAGTGACCAAGGCTGGCTTTCAAATTAGGATTCTCCCCTATCAGCTAGTTACCTGCCCTCTATATCTTCCTTGTCTGCAGGACACAGGGATGACTCGCCACCTTGTTCAAATGACAGACATTTCTACTGCACTGCTCATGCTTAAGAGACTGTGATTTCAATAATGCTGACCCTCTACCTCTGCAAGAACTACCTGGTGGGTGGCGATTACGAGGCAATGTAGGTTTGCAGATAAGTTGATGTTCACAAAGTAGGAAATGGAATCTCATTCCTGAGTGAAGGAACATAAATAAAGGAGGTAAAAAGGTGCACCACAGGGACTAGGATTTAGCATTTGATAGTTAAACTTATAGCGTCTGAATTACTGCATGTGTGTTCTAAGAGCTCGGTGCATGGGACAACCTGTTAACAACTCTCTTGCATGATAAGATAATAATAGCTATAATAGCCTACTGCCAGGGCGTACTACCAAAACTATGATAAATAAAGAAAGTTCAGAAGCATATCATTTGTATGTGTGCAGCATAAAGGATATTTTAATATTGTTTTAATCACATAATGACTTCTGGAATGCAGTACAGACATACCCCGGTTTAAGGACACTCACTTTAAGTACACTCTCGAGTAAGGACATATCGCCCAATAGGCAAACGGCAGCTCGCGCATGCGCCTGTCAGCACGTCCTGAACAGCAATACCGGCTCCCTACCTGTACCAAAGGTGTGCGCAAGCGGGGAGACTATAGCGACTGTTACAAATGCGTTATTTACATCAGTTATGCACATATATGACGATTGCAGGGAGACAGTCAGAGATCAGGGAGGTTAATTCATGGCTAAGAAAGTGGTGCAGGAAGGAGGGGTTTGGGTTTTTAGAGCACTGGGACTCCTTTTCTGAGAGGTGCCATCTATATTCTAGGGACGGATTGCACCTCAATGAAGAGGGATCTTTTGTGCTAGGGGGGAGAATGCTAAAAAGGTTGGAGGAGATTTTAAACTAGGATGGAGGGGGGAGGGGAATGAAACAGATAATGAACTTAATGGAATAGATGAGGATACAAGGTGGTATGGAGGTAGAATGGGGGCAAGTGCAAGTTTGACAAGCAGTGAGACACCCATAGTAAATACAGATAATACTAGAAAACTTCTAAAGACTAAACAAAGTGGGCGCAGAAAGGAAGGAGCAGATAAGATAATAGTACAGGCTGAAAAAAAACTGAAATGCATGCTTGCTAATGCAAGAAGCCTGACAGATAAAATGGGGGAGCTTGAATTAATAGCTGCAAGGGAGCAGTATGATATCATAGGCATTACTGAAACATGGTGGGATGAAACTCATGACTGGACAGTTAATTTAGAGGGTTATTCTCTTTTTCGGAAGGATCGAACAAATAGAAGGGGAGGTGGAGTATGTTTATATGTTAAACCGGATCTAAAACCTATTATAAGGGATGATGTCTATGAAGGGAATGATGAAAATGTAGAAACTTTGTCGATAGAAATTAGCAGAGGAGGTAAAAGTGTAAAGAAAATGTTTGTGTGAATATGCTATAAACCACCAAATATCTGTGAGATTAAGGAAGCTAAAATACTTTTGCAAATGGAGAAGGCATCAAAACTGGGTCATGTTTGCATAATGGGGGATTTTAATTATCCAGACATAGACTGGGGCAATGAGATTAGCGTTACAACAATAGGGAACAGGTTTTTAGGGGTGCTTAAAGACAATTATATGACCCAAATTATTGAGGAACCAACCAGAGAGGGGCAGTTCTGGATTTGGTCATATCAAACAATGTAGAAGTAATAACAAATATTCAAGTCCTGGAACATTTGGGTAACAGTGATCATAACATGGTCTCATTTGAAATAAATTATCATAAAACAGATTACTTGGGTTCAACAAAGACCTTAAACTTTGGAAAGGCAGATTTTAATAAACTGAGGTCTAATCTAGTAGTAATACAATGGGATGATGTTTTTGCAGGGAAAAATGTAGAAGATAAATGGGCAGTCTTTAAAACATTGTTAGAAAAGCACACTTATCAGTGTATACCCTTGGGTAATAAGTATAAAAGAAATAAGTCAAAACCAATGTGGCTAAATACACAGGTAGGGGAGGAAATGGACAAGAAGAGGAAGGCGTTTAGATTATTTAAGTCAGAAGGGACAGAGACATCGTATCAGAATTATAAGGAATGTAACAAAAATTGCAAAAGGGCAATCAAATTAGCAACAATGGATAATGAAAAAAGGATTGCAATAGAAAGTAAGGTCAACCCTAAAAAATTCTTTAAGTACCTTAATAACAAAAAAATGAGAAAAGAAAATATAGGACCCTTTCAGTGTGAGATGGGTAGGCAGATTATTAGAGATAAGGAAAAAGCTGAGGTGTTAAACAAATTATTTGCCTCTGTGTTTGCCAGGGAAGAATCAAGTTCAATAGTAGTGCTGCAGGAGGAAGCCACAACCTCCATATTAATGAACAATTGGTTAACTGAGGAAGAAGTTCATAAGTGACTTGAAAAAAATAAAGTTAATAACGCACCTGGCCACGATGGCATACATCCAAGAGTTCTCAAGGAGTTAAGCTTAGTAATAGCAAAACCATTATATTTAATATTCAAGGACACCATTTCCATAGGCTCAGTACCACAAGATTGGCGTAAAGCAGATGCGGTGCCTATATTTAAAAAGGGAGCTAGATCACAGCTGGGAAATTACAGACCTGTAAGCCTGACTTCAATAGTAGGGAAACTACTTGAAGGTTTAATACGGGATAATATTCAGGAATACCTAATGGAAAATAAAATTATTAGTAATAGCATGGATTTATGAAGGATAGATCTTGCCAAACTAACCTTATTTGTTTTTTTGAGGAGGTAAGTAGGAATCTAGACCAGGGTAATGCCGTTGATGTGGTCTACTTAGATTTTGCAAAGGCTTTTGATACGGTTTCACACAAGAGGTTGGTGTACAAAATAAAGAAAGTTGGACTCAGTAATAATATATGCACCTGTATTGAAAACTGGTTAAAGGACAGACAACAGAGGGTTGTCATAAATGGAACTTTTTCAGGTTGGGCTAAAGCCGTGAGTGGAGTACCTCAGAGATCGGTACTGGGACCCCTGCTTTTTAACTTGTTTATTAATGACCTTGAGGATGGGATCGAGAACAAAGTCTCCATCTTTGCTGATGATACTAAATTGTGTAAGGTAATAGAATCAGAGCAGGATGTAATTTCTCTTCAGAAGGACTTGGAAAGACTGGAAACGTGGTCAGGTAAATGGCAGATGAGGTTTAATACAGATAAATGTAAGGTTATGCATTTGGGATACAAGAATAAAAAGGCGACTTACAAATTAAATGGAGATATATTGGGGAAATCCTTGATGGAGAAGGATTTAGGAGTGCTTGTAGACAGCAGGCTTAGCAATAGTGCCCAATGTCATGCAGTAGCTGCAAAGGCAAACAAGATCTTATCTTGCATCAAATGGGCAATGGATGGAAGGGAAGTAAACATAATTATGCCACTTTACAAAGCATTAGTAAGACCACACCTTGAATATGGAGTATAATTTGGGGCATCAATCCTAAGAAAAGACATTATGGAACTAGAGAGAGTGCAGAGAAGAGCCACCAAATTAATAAAGGGGATGGACATTCTAACTTATGAGGAGAGGCTAGCTAAATTAGATTTATTTACATTAGAAAAGAGGCGTCTAAGAGGGGATATGATAACTATATACAAATATATTCAGGGACAATACAAGGAGCTTTCAAAAGAACTATTCACCCCACGGGCAGTACAAAGGGCTCGGGCCATCCCTTAAGGTTGGAGGAAAGGAAATTTCACCAGCAACAAAGGAAAGGGTTCTTTACAGTAAGGGCAGTTAAAATGTGGAATTCATTACCCATGGAGACTGTGATGGCAGATACAATAGATTTGTTCAAAAAAAGATTGGACATCTTTTTAGATGGGAAAGGTATACAGGGATATAACAAATAAGTATACATGGGAAGGATGTTGATCCAGGGATTAATCCGATTGCCAATTCTTGGAGTCAGGAAGGAATTAATTTTTCTCCTTAATGGTTTTTTTTGTTTGCCTTCCTCTGAATCAATAAGTATAGATATAGGATAAAGTATCTGTTGTCTAAATTTAGCATAGATTGAACTTGATGGACGGAAGTCTTTTTTCAACCTCATCTACTGTGTAACTATGTAACTATATGTCGGGAAAAGGTAGTGCTTCACTTTAAGTACATTTTCGCTTTACATACATGCTCCGGTCCCATTTCGTACGTTAATGCGGGGTATGCCTGTACTACTGTATATAGCATTATTATTTCAACAAAATAAAGCAGGACTACATAAGGTTTTAGTATATATTTGTGTACATTTAGTATCCAGCTGCGTGTTAAAGGTAAATGGTTATGCAGTGTAATAAAGATATTCTCAAGTTGGCACATGGAGAAGGCAAAACCTGTAGTTTACAGGAGCATACATTTTAACAACGAGATATTGATAGTGTTCTGGGGGGAACAAAAACATGTTGGTAGCTCTCAAAATATATTTTTTTCATATTTCCTTTTACAAGCAAATGTGAGTATAATTTCTGTGCGTAAAAAGCAAACAGCTCATGAATTAGATAAATCCAATGAAAATATATAACATATAAAGAATGCATCCGCATTTAACATCCTGATGATATGATTTTATTCTAACCAGTTAAGAGGTAGCTCTAGCCTGCAATGGTATATTAGACTTTAAATAAGTCACAACGTGTGTTGATGCAGCAAGATATGATTAGCCAAAAGCAGCTTGACAAATGTTCTTTCATTGGGAAGAGAAGTTAGTTTTATAATGTTCTAATGATTTTGGGTGTATTCCTAAGATACCAGCTGCTTCTTAATAAATTCACTGAAGCTTCTTTGAATAAATAGAAAACTGAAGTGTCTCTGACATTTTTTTGGACACAATTTAGATTTCATGCAGTCTGCAGTGTCTCTAATCTGAAGCCGTGAGGAACATACTCTTGAAAATAGCATAATTTTGTTTAAAGCATGGATTGTGCAGTAAACAGTTTTGATTAATCAAAAAAAGAGTTATTATTATTACATAAAAAAGTAGTACAGCTGAAGCCGTTACAATGCGGTGCTCAGGGTCCACCCAATGCAACCGTGTTATAACCAGGATCGCCGAAAAAAATGGCCACCGCGATCCACGGTGTGTTCTGCGTCCGCCTCCTACACTCGGTAACCCCACCTGAGCTCCTGTTTGCATGCGTGTGTCTTTTGCGGCAACAGCAAAATAAAAATGCTATACGTAAGGAAAAAGCATTAACTGATTCATTGCAAATAGCCCAAGGTGGTCATCCTTCCAAGTGGCAGCAAGATCATCCTCACCGGGAGCATGAGTTTCTTTCCTGCTTTCTCCAAAGAGCAGCACGCACCATATCCTGGAAATGGACAGTTTAACAGACCACATGTTACAGGAGACCTTTCTAGTGTGGGCCTCCTGATAGCCAAAGGTATGCCTAATGCTATAAATAATACATGTAAATGAATTTGTACACACGGTTGCTGTGCCACACTAGAAAAAAAAATGGGTTGAGGGGGGTTCGTGACTCTTCCTTTTTGTGCCAGAGATAAAATGAAAACTTGAGATGGCAGTAGAATATATTATACTTGTCCTTCTTTGTGTATAGATGTCTTTGAGCAATAATCATAACCTTGTTTGTATACATAGATTATTTTGTAGATATTGAGCCCATTATGTTTATCATGATGTATTTTTTTTTAAATAAATGTGCACAAGAGTTTTAAGACGAATTTGAGGTTTTAATATACAGTAGGTTTAAGATGATTAAATCTCATGCAAAAACCTAAATATACAATATTTAATATTGGACCAGCATCACTGTGGTAATGACAATAGTGGTGGTGTGTGTCGGATTGTGGGTGTGGTGTGTGTGTGTTGTGGTGGGTGGTGTGTGTGTGTGTGTGTTTGTGTGTGTGTGTGTGTCCGGACATTCCCCTCGGCAAATCCTGGAAGTTTGCCAAAAAAAAACAGGAGCCATGCTCACACCGCATTATATATGCGGATCCGCATTGTAGCAGATCGCGCTATAACGGGTTTGAGCTGTATTATTAATTAGACCCTTAGAAGAAATATTTAGAGAGGTGCTTTATTAGATGGGTGAAAAAATGTCCCACCTTTCAGTGACATATAAAACAGTGATAATATCGATGAAAGAAAAAGAACCCAGTCTTATAGCACTCGTACACAACAATTGTATAATGATAAGTTTAAAATACTTTATTTATAACTATGAATAAAAAATAGGGTGTTAAAATATGATTAAATAATATGTAGAACAGCACGTGACTGTATCCTTTTGTAACCCACCCTTGTATAGGTGGGTAGATGTAGTATGATCCCTGATTGGTACTAGGGATCAAACGCTCACAGGTTAATATCAGCAGTGCGGGTTTTCTGTACGTGTAGCACATATAAAACAGTCGATGGTCTTGTTATTTTCTCAATTTATTCAGACAAATAGAACACATCTTTTGCAGCATCACTTCAGTCATTTACATCAGGCTTTCAGACATCTAAAATAAAATTGTGAAAAAATATATAAAGTAAAAAAGTGAACAAAAAATCACCATATCTGAGAGATGCAGCTGATTCATGTAGTCACATGCATAAATGTAGGGTAACTAAGACTCAAGCCAGGGGCTCTAGCTTCATAAGCCGTGGTTTAACTGCTGTGCTAAATCAGCACTGGATAGATCTTCAGTACTACACACGGAAGGCTGTTGATTCCTTCGAGGCCCTGGATTGGCCAATGGCTGAACAATGATCATTGGTTAATTACTTGACATACCCATTGAGATCGCTAGGTTCTCTCTTGATTTACTAGCTCTCCTGGTGATCCTTGTGATCCAATTCTGGTACTTGATCCTGGACTGCCCTTGACTATGCTTTCGGCCTGACCCCTTTTGGTACCACGACACTGTCTGCAATTCCAGTACAGTACATAAACTTACCATAGCCTGTTCCTGACCTTGCTGTTTGGTTTCTCCTTTAATGCATCTACCTTCTGACTTTAAGGGACCTATTCAGGTAGCTTGGATAAAATCCCTGCCATATCGAATGGTTTGGCATGACCCTACCTAACGGTCTGACATTTGTGTTATCATGGAATTCAGAAAGAATTATCACAAGTCAGAAACCATGTGGTAGGACAATGCCATACTGCTCGGGATAGTAGTGCCCTTATCTCAGCCTTTTTCTAAGTTCTACCACTGCGATCTGCCCGCAGTCTGTAAGAACTGCACAGAGAGAGCTGCACAGAGAGCTGCATCTCCCTGCACAGCTCTTACAGGCGATCTCACTATTTTAATTTACATTTTAATAACAGAGTATTGTAGCAGGGGACCTCTGGAGCTGAACCGCATTAATTTCAGCCGCGGGGACCTCCTGCTTCTCGACTTACAGGCCCCAGTAATCTCCTGTGCATTTAAATATCTCGGTCATGTGACGCCGGACATTTAAACAATGCAGAGAGATATCAGGCCTCTAACTCGGGAAGCAGTGGGCACCCGAAGGCGGAAATTAATGCGGTCCAGTTCAGGAGACCCTTTGCTTCAATACTCTGTTATTAAAATAAAATAAAAACAGCTTCATTACCTTAGCGGCTAGCGGCTTGCCAATAAATCCATTGATTGGTACTGTTGTAAACCATGCTCAGAATATGGGCATGGATTGCTACATTGGCAATGAAAGGGCAAGCTAAAAAAAAAAAAATCAACAAAAATACAATTATGAAGAAAAAGACCTCCTTGGTGGCTGGAACTCCGGATAAGTGCTCAAATACAAATCCAGTGAATATGTGAAAAAACAAACGATATAATGAACTTTTTGTCCGTCACCAACCTTGATTCTCCAGTTGTAGTGTGGGGTTTCTTTGTTACGGTTTTAGGCGCTTCTACAGTTTTCGGCATCCAGCTGGCTTCCTTTGGGTCTCCTGTTGCTGCAGGCTCGCCTCTGCTGTGTGTGCTCACCAGTGCGTCTGATGCGTAGTGACACCAATGTGTGATCACGTGTCATCCGCGCGTCCTCCGCTGATCAGCTCTGGTCTACCTCCAAGAGTTCACCATTCCAGTGCTCACAATCTCACGCATGTGTAGTCTACCCTACGCGTTTTATAAATCAGCGTTTGCTTCTCCAGGGGTATTGTGGCATAGGGGGCCTTCCGCCCTTATATAGCTCCCCTTCTGCAGACATTTGAGGGAGGGGTGCGGTTAGGAAAACTCTGACAAAATGGCAGCCGTCACATGGTACACCAAGCAATCGGATTTGTATATATACCATGTGATGCCTTTCCTTTTTTGGAGTGATGTGAAGATACCTTATTCGCTATCTTCCCTCCCTTGTTTATGACACCAAACGGAAAGGCGTCACATGGTATATTTACCAATCCAATTGCTGCGTATACAATGTGATGGCTTCCATTTTTTGTTGTTGCTGAAGTCACATCATTTTAAAGGGAGGGAAGCATATACTACCTGATTGGCTGGCTTCACATCCTCACAAAACAAGGGAAGCTGTCACATGGTACACCAACCAATCGAATTGGGGGTGTAGCATTTGACACTCAAATATGACATCACAGGCCTTATATATGGCCTGTCCTGTCTCTTTTGAGTCCAAGAAGACGTCTGATCAAGATCTCTGGGCCCATTGAATCATACAGAAGAGTAGAAAGAATTAAAGAAGGAAAGAACTTACCAGAGATATCTCTTCAATCAACAGAGGTACATGGACTTCTGCGCAGTGGCTGATGAGGAGTATTGCATCATGGGTCAAGAATTGGTGCTGGAGTAGGTTTCTGAGGGTGAATATGGCAAAGATAAGAAACACATTGATTGGCTTTTATTTAATTGTGTATTTTTTTTTAGGTTGCTCATTGACTCCTAATGTGCTTATATATGCCCCTTTCTGGGTATAGATAAGCACAGTGACAAGCAATGCATTTTTTGGCAAATGCTTGTTTTTATTTAATTGTTATGTATTGTATTTTTGGTGGATTTTTCACTGTGGCAATCCATGCCCATCTAGTGGGCATGATTTATCACAGTCACAATCAATGACTTTATTGTGAAATGCTTTTTTCTATTGAAATGTAATATGTTTTATTTGGTGGTTCTTTTTTTTAGCCTGCCCATTCATTGCCATTGTGGCAATCCATGCCCATATTGGGGGCATGGTTTACCACTGTGACAATCAATGGGTAGAAGCGGTGGGATGGGGGTAGTTTCACAGGGCGGGTGGGTAGGCCTACTGGGTGGGTAGCAGGGAGGAGGGGTGTTAACCCCTTAATTACTATAGCGGTTACTAACCACTAAGGTGATTAAGGGGTTAGTGGGCATTAGTTTTTATTTTTTATTTTAATGTTGCTGCCCACGTAGGACGCAGAGGACTAGGAGGAAGATGAGGATGGCTTTCATCCTGGCAGGGAAAGTAGAACTTTAATTTACTTTATGCTGGCTGGATAATGTTTTATTTTTTATGGGCAAATGAGCTATTATCCAGATCTGGATAATAGGAATTTTGCCCATTACTGTACAGTATGTGTTAGGGGGGGGAGGTTGTTGGGGTACAGAGTGTGGGTAGTAGGGTGCCCATTCATTGCTATTGGGGTTATCTTTGCTCCCATTGAGGGCATACGTAACCACACTGGCAATCAATGGGTGTATTGGATAGTGTTGTGTTTTAATGTTTATTGGGGGTAGACGGGATGGGTGATGGTGGTATTTGGCCCATGGTGGGTGTTTATTTCTACCGGGTGGGTAGTAGCGGATGGGCTTAACCCCTTCATTATGTTAGCAGTAGTAACCGCTAAGTTAATGAAGGGGTTAACTTCTCCCGCAACCCTCCTGGTAGGCATAAACACCCTCCACGGGCCAAATACCACCTTCACCCACTCCCACTACCCCCAATAAACCGGGCACTTGTATGTAACCCCTTCAATAAATTAGCAGTTAGCCGCTAATTTAATGAAGCTGCCTGTACTGCTGCGGCCAAGTTTATTCGAGCATTTGCCCGTTCTTGGCCGCAGCAGTATCCTGGCGCGCGCCGCAGGGTGACGGGCACGCGCCGAAGCAGCGGAAGAGCGCCCTCCGATCGGGGCGCTCTCCCTACCGCTGCCGGGTCCGCCGGGTCCCCCGGAACCCCCTGCCGCCGTCCCTCGGGGAGCCCTAGACGCGCGTGCAGGGGGCGCTGGCACCCGATGATGCGTGACCGCGCATCGGTGATGCGCGGCACGCTGAGGGAGTGCGGCTCGCAAGCCGGGACATTTCCCGGCTTGCGGAATGAGCCGCACTCGGATAAACTGTGTCGGCAGTGTAAATGTATGTTTATTACATAAGAGGAAGCAGGGGGTTTCCGGAGCTGATGCACTTCTCGAGCGAATTTGGCAAGTTACCAAAGTTTTCGGAATAGATACACTTGCAAACTCATTCGAGAAGTGTTCAAAATGCTCGAATGAGTTAGTTATCCTACTAGAATAGGTCCTTAATTGGGCCAGAGATGGGCAACCTATTTTTCAATGTAGACACAGGTGTGGCGAATAAGAAGTGAAAATCGCCACACCATGTAAAACTTGAGACATTGGTTGCTCAATCGAACATTTAAAACAACACACACTGTTGATCTGCATCACTCGCCTCAGCACTATCACCTGCTGCTGGTTCACTTCGTTTTCAAATCACCCACTTATCCATCTCTCGGGGAGAAATTGGAAAAATGTTTAAAAAAATAACAGTTCAAGTTAGGCTGTGTTGTGTCAATGACTCATTCAGAAAGCGGAAACGGAAACTAGTACACGCCATCAGGAAAAAGTTTATTTTACTGTGGGAGCTGGCAAACTCAAGTACGCCACACTTCCATGGCCAATTCGCCACTTGTGGCGATTAGCGACAGGGTTGCCCACCTCGGGTCTAAAATGTATCTGCTTGCATCTTGCTAGACCCTGTACCTGGTAGCACTGTTAATGTGGTGTGTATTGTTGTAAACTGGAGCAACTTGCATCATGTTGAATTTATTCTGCTTCAATTTTTTAGTGTATCAAGTTGTTTTGCTCCATTTGTACCACTAGGCATTTGGGGAGTGGTTAGAGGAGAGTGCTTTATATTATATTGACATGTATTAGATATTATAATGCCATGTATTAAAGCTTGCTCCCATAACTGTTGTAGATCTTCATCTTTGCATAAAGATTGCCAAGTTTAGGTACTTCTAAGACATCTGCATGAAGAGAAAAAGCAAGATTAGCATGCTTTATACATATGCCGCAATTGCAAATGAAAAACTACGCTCTATGTTTTGAAGATTGCACAATGTGGATCCTGTACATATCACTAATGTAACTGAACTTCACTTGGTTAATAAACACTAGCAATATCATAATGTATTTTATGATGGTGTTCATATTAAAAATAGATTGTAAGAATGTTTAGATCTAGCTGAATGCAAATTAGAATGTGTGTTTCTGTTCAAATGATTAATTTTAGTATTATGTAATAAAAGTGTCATTAATACATTGTAGATTGATAAAAATATTTTACCATGTACAGTAAACATATACAAATGATTTACTTTATCAAATATATGCATAATTTTCTGAATTCAAATTGCTGTATGATAAATTACATTTTATATTACCATTGCGTTTTTGTAGTATAAGGTGTAACACCTCTTTTTGGACTGATACCAATTGCTGAGGTGGGGGTCCAAGTCCTTTATGACTAAATTATATGCCACACGTGGCATAAGGTCAGACAATGGGAAATAACTACAAAGTGGATGTAATATAACCGATTATATATATATATATATATATATATATATATATATATATAAAATCAAAAATGAATAGACAATACCATTCTGTGGCTAACAAAATGCTTTTATTCTTGCGAGTGTAACCCATATGCCCCCCCCCCCCAGACACAGATGCTATATCTAGGGTATGTGAGGGCTGGTTACACGTGCTTGAGTGGTGCGTACCTGCAGTTAACAGGAGGGCCTGAGCTTCCCGCGATGATGTTGGGGACACAGGACCAGGCTTCTGGGGAAGTTGCCTCATTATTTAGTGGTGGTGCAGCGCCTCCATCCTCTATACCTTCCCAGGGATATGGGGTAGGACCCGTATAGAAGAGATAACCCTGGTCCCAGGGTGGATGCTCCAGAATCACACACAGTCTCTTTGTAAAATCAGTAATGTCTCTTTATTGTGATGTGCTCGCACACAGCAGCCTTGGCAGCACACAGCAGCAACAACAGCAGCAACAACAACAGCACACCAGGAGATCCCAAGGTGCACAGCCGTACTCCTCTCCTCTCCTTTCCTCCAAGAGGTACTCCGACAGGATGGTCTGTGAGGGGCCTCAATACCCCAATGCCCACCTCAGAGGGTATCCTCTGGGTGGGGGTAGATTCTGCCCATCACCCCCTCATCGGGGTGAGGGGCATTGGTCCACCGGAGCTCGCTCACTCTCCAAATGTACTAGGCCAGAGTTCTCTCTCTCTCTTGCTCCCAGGACGGAGCTTGGTCTACTCCTCTCCTCCAACTCCCAGGACAGACAGGACTAGACTCCGAGGAGAACTAGACTAGACTCCTGTCACTCACAGGAACTGGCTGCTAAATAGTCAGCCCCACCCCTCATGATGTCAGCAGAACCTCCCCTCTGTCTCTTGCCTGCAGCACAGTCAGGGGCCTGCATCTATCACTCACGGCAGGGCGTGAAGGGGGAAAACCCATGATTACTACTGGCGCCTGCTCTTAACAGGACTTACCACAGTAGGAGAAAGATATGTATAGCCCGTGCTGTTTACAGGGGGCTATACGCTCCCTCTGGTGGAATCCAATGGTCCCCACTTGGACCTAACTCTAGCAGTGCCATCCTGCAGTGAACAACCTGGGAACACAAAACACATATCATGCAGTTTGATAGGCATAACATATGCTCACATGAGGTAGAAATACAACACCAGTTACTCCCAACGTGGAGAACCCTAACTATAATGTTTCAGATTAGGTTTTCTTACTTTCCTGCCAATGTGATCCGTAATGGTCACAAAGAAGGACTGGACCGACCCATGCTCTGGTCGATATATTACGCTGTGCATGTATATGCACCGTCCTATACTCCAGATCCTGACCAACTCACTTATCCGGTCCTCGTTATGATAACCAGCTTTCCCAAATTTTGTTCGTAGATATTCTTGCGCGGCTTCTCGGAGCCAACTATCTCTGTCCTCTTCTATTTCCCTCATTATGGGCTCAGGCACATAAGGGTATTCGTATCCATGTGACTGCCTATACCTAGTCACTATGGCTATGATGGCTCGGCTCAACTTAGTGAGCTTACGGTCACCCGCCCTGCTTGACAGTACCCAAAATTCTAGTTCTATAGGAGCAATCTCGTCATACAATATACTGGGGCCTTTGGTCTGAATGAGTTTTTGCTCTATCTCCCGGAATCTGTGATCTATCTCGTCCTCCACCTCCTGGGGAGTAAAGGCACCTGCCGCCCACCAATAATCAACTATGTTGTTCTTAATGAGCAGGAACTGCGTACGGTCCATACCTTCATGGTACCCAGTGAACAGGGGTGCCCACCATTTGTCACGTGCACGAGCAATCTCTCCTCCCTTTGGCGTTGATATACCTTGTGGGGTTCATCTTGTGAACCACTGTACTGACAGACCCAGCCTCTGCTGGAGTGTGGGACCCTCTGGCTCTCCCTCTAGCTGTAGGAGAAAACGGCACAGGGTTAGGCACACGTATCACATTGTCATATGGTATCTCCCCATCCGACCCCTCATCGCTCAATTCCCAGTCCCGCCAATCTCTGGAATATTTGGGGTACTTGCTCAATTTATCCCCGCTAGGTCCCGGTGACAATACTCGTGACGGGGCAGGGGCAGTGGCTGGGGCAATGGAGCTAGGGGTTGGGGCAGGGGCAATGTTCAAGTCAGTGTCCAGCAAGCGGGTAATACCGTGACAAAGGGACGCTTTCTTGGGTGCTTTCTCCGCCATACTTTGAGCTTCTCTCGATGGGCCTCGGCTCTTCAGGGTGGCCATTGCAGTGGCCATGGCTACTCTCTGTGGGGAGAACAGCGCTCCTGTGCCTCTCTTTCCGTCGGGCCCGGAAGTGACATCATCACCGGTGCCCGCGGAATCTCCATCCGCTCCGTGGTCACGCACCGGTAGTGCGTCGAGGACCGGAAGGGGCGGTGGTGGATCATCCGGTTCGCAGACGGACAAGTAGGCCTCAAGCCTCTCCTTCTCGTCCTCCGCGGTTGCTGTCTTCGCCTGGCGGGAGTAAGGGGGTGGTGGTGTCTCCTTACCGCTCCGCTGCTGTTTGGTGATGTTGGGGTCCTCCGGAGTCGTCTCGGACGCTATCTCCGCCGCACTGGGAGTCACCACGGCCGTGGGACTTCTACGGGCCTCAGGCCGCACCAGCGCTCACTGTCGGAAGGTGTCCAGACTCGTCTGCTCCTCTTTGTCACTGCTGGGGTGGTTTGCCGGTAGGCGCATCACCACAGATTGTACACCAACCTCTTCCTCCGAGGATATCACGATCGGATACTCCGCAAGGGAGTCACCGGGTTCTTCTGCGATACAACCAGTGGGTATAGGTACGAAACGGGCCAGCTCCGGTACCTCCACTGCGGTCGCGCTCTTCTCCGCCGATGGTTCTCTCGTCTCCGTAGTTGTCTGGGCCTTGGTTCTTCCCGCTTGGTTGCAACGGGGAACTAAGGCAGCCTTGTCTTTCATCTCCGCCACCTCCGTTAGAGTTCCCGGAGAGGCACCCCGCGGGGTCTCGATCAGTGGCCATGGCTCGTTAGACCACAGGTAGAACGTCCCGCATTGAGGGCATCGTGCCTTGGTGCTTGAAACCGCTCCGGGTATCCCGCAGTGAACTCACAGGCACCGGAGGTATTCGTGCTTCGCTACCTCCACTACCAGTAAGCCTCCTGGTAGCTGGTAGATCGTGGTGCTCATCTCGGACATTGTTAGCTCAGGGGTGGAACAGTCCAGTGTTTCAGCTCCTTGCTCCTCGAATGCCAGACAGAAGTGAAGCTCTTTGCTCTCGCTTTCGGTCCCTCCCTTTGCTGGGGAGGACGCTTCCGATTGGCTCTCCTTGTGTCCCCTCCCTCTGGTGGAATCCAGAGGCGGGGATCTCCTTCTTTCAGAATGACGTGGCCTGGTTTGTGGGCCAGTCACAGCACAGGTGGGTGGGCTTTCGGCTTTCGTGCCGCTCTGCTCCTCTTGCAGGGGATCTGGGTTTGGCACCAAACCCCTGCACATTTCCCGCCACATTTCTCGTACAGTCTTTTTGCACGATTCATGTGCTTGCTCCAGGATTGGCGGGAAACGGCATTTTAGGTCGGCTGCTATCTGCTGGGCTGTGGATGGCGCGTCTGTCGCCATTTTGGGTTCTTTTTTGCTCCGCGGAGCACATGTAGTGACGGCCGCCATCTTCGATGCGCCCACCACATGTAAATGTGCACTACGCTCAGTGTCTACGGTGTAACACGAACCTAGACACTGGCTGTACCCACTGACACTTTCTGATACTCTCTGCATGCTCAATCTGTTGCCCACTAATATGAGGTGGCATACCCCAGGTTAGGCAGAACTCCTTCCTTGTGCACTATACTCGGTGACTGTTCCAGCAAGTGCATGTGGTGCATTTTATGTGGGTGCTAGCTAGTGTACCGGGCATCTCCCTAGGTACGGGCGTCCTTACTTTTGGCCTCTCATAGTGCGGGCTCTGGGCCATGGTCCCTGGACACGTTAGCAGGCTAACCCCCCCAGTTGCCTCACACTATCTGCCTCAAGGGACTAGGACAGCTATAGCTATGCACCCATCTTACGCCACCCTCTTATGGCACCCAGGGCATACTGTGCGGGAGCGGAGGTCCACGCTCCCCTGACTACCCCCAGTATGGCATGCCCTACTTTCATCAGCACTTGACCGGAGAGTGCACATGACTCTTCCCGCTCTGCCTTGCTGTAAGCCTGTCCTGTTCTGGATCTCAGCAGCTCGCCTCCAAATGTAACCCATATGCCCCCCCCCCCCCCCAGACACAGATGCTATATCTAGGGTGTGTGAGGGCTGGTTACACGTGCTTGAGTGGTGCGTACCTGCAGGTAACAGGAGGGCCTGAGCTTCCCGCGATGATGTTGGGGACACAGGACCAGGCTTCTGGGGTAGTTGCCTCATTATTTAGTGGTGGTGCAGCGCCTCCATCCTCTATAACTTTCCAGGGATATGGGGTGGGACCCGTATAGAAGAGATAACCCTGGTCCCAGGGTGGATGCTCCAGAATCACACACAGTCTCTTTGTAAAATCAGCAATGTCTCTTTATTGTGATGTGCTCGCACACAGCAGCCTTGGCAGCACACAGCAGCAACAACAGCAGCAACAACAACAGCACACCAAGAGATCCCAAGGTGCACAGCCATCCTCCTCTCCTCTCCTTTCCTCCAAGAGCTACTCCGACAGGATGGTCTGTGAGGGGCCTTAATACCCCAATGCCCACCTCAGAGGGTATCCTCTGGGTGGGGGTAGATTCTGCCCATCACCCCCTCATCGGGTGAGGGGCATTGGTCCACCGGAGCTCGCTCAGTCTCCAAATGTACTAGGCCAGAGTTCTCTCTCTCTCTTGCTCCCAGGACGGAGCTTGGTCTACTCCTCTCCTCCAACTCCCAGGACAGACAGGACTAGACTCCGAGGAGAACTAGACTAGACTCCTGTCACTCACAGGAACTGGCTGCTAAATAGTCAGCCCCACCCCTCATTATGTCAGCAGAACCTCCCCTCTGTCTCTTGCCTGCAGCAGAGTCAGGGGCCTGCATCTATCACTCAGGGCAGGGCGTGAAGGGGGAAAACCCATGATTACTACTGGCGCCTGCCCTTAACAGGACTTACCACAGTAAGAGAA
Source organism: Ascaphus truei (assembly GCA_036426205.1). Taxonomy (NCBI): domain Eukaryota; kingdom Metazoa; phylum Chordata; class Amphibia; order Anura; family Ascaphidae; genus Ascaphus; species Ascaphus truei. The sequence goes on along the minus strand of WSYH01003567.1, from coordinate 37,337 downwards.
AGATATGTATAGCCCGTGCTGTTTACAGGGGGCTACAGCCAGCAGCCCCCAGGCCCCCAGTTAGGTCCGGATCCTGACTGCCTGTGTCACTGCAAAACCCCGCGAAAAGTATCTCTCCTTTCCCGGGCAAATCCCTCAGCCCTATTGGCTCCCTGGCGTCAGGTGTCTCTGCCCCTATGCACCATGGGGGCTGGCCGTCTATCCTCACGCATGCGCGAGCTATCAGGGGCCTCCCGCTTTTTTTTTTTTTTTTTTTTTTTTTTTTTTTTTT